>JAJLRB010002655.1:0-13705 GCA_020976825.1 Odocoileus hemionus | reverse complement strand
TTGGTGCTCAACCTTCTTTATGGCCAACCTCAATACCCATGCCCCACTGGGAAAACTATAGGTTTAATGGGCTTAAATGAAAATTACTGGTGCAATGACAGTGACAGTGTCTGCTGTGGGCTCCCAGCTCATCTACATAGCCTGCAGGTTTTTCACCAAACCTCATGCATTTGGAAGCCAGGTAGAATGCAATCTTAGAAATGGGGGTACCTCTAGGCCTCAAATACTCTCTTTGAAAATAAAATCTGTATTGTAAAGTCCTGTGGTTATAGGTGCATAATAAACTGAGTTGAAGGTCTCCTACAGGTCAAATGAATTTTTCTTACTTTATTTCTTTCCTTTGTTCTCTTTTCTCCTTGAGTAAAGCATAGGAAAGTAATTCTGTTTATTGGTAGTCCAGATATTTAGTTATAAAATCCTAAGAGTTTTAAAAATTATATTTGAATATCTTTACCTTCAAAGGTGAATAAATTAATAATACTTATGTTTTGATAAGTTAAGTAAACATGTTAACACCTTTAGCTAGTGCTCTAGATAAGCATACACACACAAAATAGAAATAGAGTACATTAACTTTCAAACTAGTTGAAGAAAAAAAGAGAAGAGGTAAAAGTATCAGTTTGAAAGCAAAAAGCACAATAAAAATATGGAAAGGATTCATAAAAAATAAGAAATAAACTGGATTATAGAATATATTAGCAACTGTAATAAAAATAAGTAGTATAGATGCTATAGTTGAGTTAAAGATTATTAGATCAATAAACTAAATTCTGCTATTAATATGTATAATTTACAAGTGACCCACTGTATCATTTGGAGACAGCTTGAAAATTAAAGAATATCAAATTATATCCTGGAACAATATAATAAATGCTAATACTAACAAGCTGAGATTGCTCTATTTAATCTTCAGTCAAAATAGAATTTAAAGTAAGAAGTATTACTAGGAATAAAAAGTCAATTTCATGTTGATAAAAACTCAAATGACTAGAAGATATAATAATCTAGACTTTTATGTACCTAATACCAGCCTGCAAACTATATACAGAACTGACCAAGTACAAAGAAAATTAACAATCAATACTATGGTGGGAAATCTTTAGCCACACACAGTTTAATGATTGAAATAATAAGTGTGCAAAGGTATTAATGATGATATAGAATATTTATTTGAATAACCTAATTGATAAATTTGCAACAGGGACTGCAAGCTACATACTCATGTCTTGATACACAAGGAATATTTCTGAATATAATGCATAATGGTCCATAGGACACATTTTGAAAGATGGATTTCAGGGACTTCCCTGGTGATCCAGTGGTTGAGTCCTCCTGCAATGCAGGAAATGCAGGTTTGATTCCTGGTCAAAGAATTAAGATCCCATATGCTTCAGAGCAACTAAGCCACAACGACTGAAGCAGCCTCAGCCCCCCTCTGAAGCCCGTACACCAATGCACCAAAACTGTAACTAGAGAATGTGTGCACTGCAACAAAAGATCTCACGTGATTTTACCGAAGGTTCTGTGTGCTACAACTGAGACCTGACCCAGACAAATAAACAAATAAAACTAAAAAGAAAGATGGATTTCATATTCATTTCATTCTCTGACTCCAATGAAATTAACACAGTAAGTACATGTATATGAGTACAAAAGATAGAAGAATTCCATATGTTTGCAAATTTAGAAATACATTCTTAATATAATAGTTAAAGAATCTTAAGTATAAAATAGAAAATATTTTGAACGGGATTATAATAATTTGGTGCATATTAAAATTTGGGGAATCTAGATAAACTGATATTTTATTATCAAATAATTTTATATTTTATTATACAAATAATATTTGTATTATAAAAGAAGGAAGTTTCAAAATTAATGGACTAGATGGCTAACTTAATATGCAAAAGAGTAGTAAACACAAAGACTGTTGAAGGAAGGAAATGATACAGATAACAGAGGAATACATGGAGTAGAGAACAAACATGTAATAGACTATATCTACAAAACTGAAAGGTGTACTCTGAAAGATTGCAGTTGAGAATTTCTGTCAAGCTTAATCAGGAAAAAATGTGAATGCACAAGTAAGCAATTTTAGGACTAAAAAAGGAGACAACTACAGAGATTTAAAAACAAAATAATATGAGTAACTTAATGCCAATAAATTTGAAAGTTTTGATGAGAGAAGAATAAATTAAAAAAAAAAAACTAACAAAAATGACTCAAAGGAAACCAGAAAGACTTAACAGTTTATATATCCACAAAAGAAATTAAAAGAAAAAATAAAAAGTTTACCTCATTGGAGTTATCAGGACCAGAGAATTCTTACATATGGGTTCCATCAACATGCAACAAATTATTACAATATTGCAAAACTATGCAGAATACAGATAATGAAAGAATGTACTCAATTCATTATTTATGAGGCTAGAATTATCTTGTTGTGAAACCCAATCTAGGACAGCACAAAGAAAAGAAAATATCAGACCAATATCATTTATAAACATGAATGCAAAAATCCTAAAAATATTAAGAAACATTATTGCATAAGAAATTGACACATTATTACTAACTGGGGGTTCTAATATTGCACAGTTGGTTTGACATTATAAATAATTTAATTCACAACATTAGCACATTAAAGGAAAAGAATCTGATTATCTCAATAGAGGCAAGAAAATAATTAATCAAAATTCAATATACATTTATGGGAAAACCTTTAAGAAGTTAGCAATAGAATCAATATATTTAGTGTAATAGAAAATGACTACAGAAAAGCTGTGGGGAATATTGTACTTACTAGTAAAATATTAGCAGCATTCCTTTTGAATCAGGTTATGAGTTTCAAACATCCCCACTCCCATTCATATTGTGCTTGGAAGTTCAAATTAGTTTAGTAATGCAAGCAACGCAACCAACCAGCCAACGAGAACCAAAGGAAAAAAAACCACAACCAACAAACCGCCCAAGAAACAAAAATCAAAACCACAAATGAATGGAATTAACATTGGGAAAAGGATAAATAGAATTATCATTACAATCTATGAATAAGTTTAACCAAAGAGGTGAAAGACGTGTAGCAACTGAAAACGGTAAGGACACGATGGAAGAATTAGAAATTTATAAATAAAAGGAAAGATATTCAGTGCTTATGGAGCTCGAAAAAGTTAATATCTTTAAAAATATTAAATTTTTAAATCAGCCAACCAAAAAAATTAGCTTCAAAAATCTATATAAATGAATAGAAGAATCTAACTAGACATTTTTTCCAAAGAAGACCTACCAATGGACTAAACAGGCGTGTGAGAGATATTCTCAACATACATTAAATCCAACCTCGAAATGAAAAATCATAAATAACAGTGAATATTATCTTACAACCTGTTAGAATGACTATTATTTAACAAAGACAAGAGATAACAAGTATTGATGAGCATCATGGAACAAAAGGGAAACTCTTGTACACACGCTGGTAGGAACGTAAATTGGTGTTAGCCACGATGGAAAACAGTATAGAGGCTGTCAGAAAATGATAAATTAAGGGCTACCAGACAATCCTAGCAATTCCATTCCTGAGTATTAGTCCAAAGAAAAACTAAAATGCTAACTCAAAAAAGATGTATACACCCCTATGTTCATTGCAGCATTATTTACAATAGCTAAGATATGGAAAACAAATTAAATGTATATCAATGGCATGAAAGGATAATAAGGTCACTCCCTTTATTTACAATTTTTTATACATAATTTTCAATTAGCATTATAAACAATGAAATATCACTCAGTTATAAATGAAATCTAAATAAACAGATGTCATTATTCACAAGTGATATGATTGTGTAAGTAAAAACAAAACAATCTTATGTAAGTTATTAGAGAAGATAAGAGGAGTTTAACAAAGTGCCATAGATATAAAAACATCAACTGTATTTTTATACACCTATTGGCAGAAAATTTTATTAAAAAGTAATTTTTAAAGATACTATTTAAAATAGCATTAGAATGTAAAACTCTTTGGAATAAATCTGACAAAATATAAGTCAACCAGTTCATGCCAGAAAGTTCCATAAAACTATTACTATTACCTCAAATATAAATAAATGAGATACAAAATACAAATTTTGAACAAAGCCAATTGATTTATAGACTAGTCTCTATAGTGATGAATAAATTGATATACAGAAAATGCAATTTCCAAAAATTTTCAACAGGTGCTCAGGTGGAATTTGATGAGGCTGATCCATATATATAGAATTGAAGAGGTCTCCAAGGATCAAAACACTCTTAAAGTTTAAGTAACAGTTTGGAAATACCCTATCTTACCAAGATGAAAGGTAAACTCGTACCAAATTAGATAGTGGGGCACTGGTGCAGTGAATAGGTGAAAAGACCAATGTAATATATTGTTGTACAGTTGCTAAGTTGTGCCTGACTCTGCAACACCGTAGACTGCAGCATGCAGGCTTATCTGTCCTTCTCTATCTCCTCCTGGATGTTTGGCTCAAACTCACATCCATGTGAGTCAGTGATGCCATCCAACTGTCTCATCCTCTGTTGTCCCCCTTTCTCCTCTTGCCTTCAATCTTTCCTAACATCAGATCTTTTCCCAATGAGTTCATTCTTCCACATCAGGTAGCCAAAGTACTAGGGAGTTTCAGCTTCAGCATCAGTCTTCACAATTCCAATGAATATTCAGGGTTGATTTCCTTTAGGTTTGATTGGTTTGATCTCCTTAAATAGATTCTAAAATCTCATATATATGGAATCCCACAATATATATGGAAAACTTAATTTTGTTAAAAGCTAGCACAATAGTTAAGAAAGAAAAGACTTTAAAAATGGTACCCAGCCCAGGACTGGATGCATGAGACAAGTGCTTGGGCCTGGTGGCACTGGGAAGACCAGAGAATCGGGTTGGGAGAGGGAGGCGGGAGGGGGGATGGGATGGGTGAATAAATGTAAATCCATGGACTGATTCATATGTCAATACATGTATGACAAAAATGACCATTACAATATTGTAAAGTAATTTAGCCTCCAACTAATAAAAAATAAATGGAAAAAAAAAAATGGTGTTGAAAACCAATTGGAAAATATATAAAAAATTAAGGACACATGTGAAAGGAAAAAACTAAAAATGTTTTTACAAGACCACATGAAGCATGTATATTTATAACCCCCAGGGACTAGTGAAAAAATCTCTTAAATAGACACAACAAGCACAACGTCAATAAACAAAGTTGTAAATTTCACTGTTAGATTAAGAACCTCTGTTCATCAGTTGATGCTTTTGAAACAAAGAGAAACATAATATACAAAACAGAAAAAAATATATATATATATTTTTTTACTTTATTCAAGAAAATATATTTGGAGCACAGAAAACCATCAGGGGATTAAATTTGACTCAACAGATTCAATACCAATATGACATACTCAACCAGAAATGTAGTTCAGAGATATGAATAAACATTTCATCGAAAGAAAGGAAAAAACATGAATGACACATAAACACATGAACACATGCTTAGATTCATTAGTAATCATGGAGATGCAAAGTTAAATCACAATGAGATATTCATTTTTTCTGATGGGTTTGAAATTTTAAGGCAAGGATGTGGCATGATGTGGGTTCTGTAAGCACCCTTATGTGAGAAAGTTTGGGAGAGATTTGGTGTGACTCTTGGCACTTATTTCAGGAGACAAGGCCAAAAATGTAACAGGAGGAAAAAACTGGAGGCAGCTCCAAAATCCAATGGACTTTTCTGGTTTGGGCTCAGACAGTAAAGAATCTGCCTTGCCACTGTGAGACCTGGGTTTGATCCCTGGGTTGGGAAGTGTCCCCTGGAATGGTCATGGCAAACGCACTCCAATATTGTTGCCTGGACAATCCCCACGGACAGAGGAGCCAGGCGGGCACCAAGTCCATGGGTCGCACAGAGTCATGGACACCACTGAGCAGCTAAAGCGCAAGCACACATGTACAGAGATCCAACACCAGTAAAAGTGAATAAATAATAGGGGTAACATTCACACACTGGAATAATAGAGCATCATGAACATAATGATTGATAAGTATTAAATAGTATGACAAATGACTCTCAGAAGCAACAAACTCAAGGGAAGCACTAAAAACATCTCTGGAGAAACTTCAGAGATGCCAGTTTTGTTGCTGCTATCAATCATCTTGAAGTATTATGTTGCCGAATAATCACCCAACTGTAGTGAATTTTTGTGAAAGATAACTATAATTCACTATTTAACATTCATTTATTGGAAGTGAGAAGCCTAAAGAAAGTTAAGGCATAAGGATTACTGTCACAATAAAGCTTTCTTGCACCTCATGGGAATTTTTTTCCCCCTTAGAGCATTATATGCCTTTCTAAATACAATGGTATTATTCTAATTTATTGAACTGTCGAATGTTGGACCTATCTTTCAGTATATTCTGTACAAACAGTAAAGTGTGTGGATGAAAATGATAGGGATAAAACAAGTTGTCAAAATATAATTTTTATATATACAACATGACTATTTTATACGAATGTTCAACACCATGTATACTAAATAAGAATCTCTCAGGGATATAAAACATATGTGGTAAAACTTTAAAGAAGAGCAAAGGAGTTAACACCCAGAAGGCTGTGCTTACCTCTAAGCAGAGAGAATCAGAATGGGAGTTGGGGAGGGACTTGAAAGAACCCTCCCGTGGAAAGGTTACCACCCTTTCAGTTAAACTTAGTATTGGGCACCACAAGTATTCTGCATCATTGTTCGTCATAATTCACATGCCTTTTATATTCTTTTCTAGCTAGTCAATATAATTTGATAAAAATGATGAAAACATAACTGAAGCAGAAGCACAGTTTTGAAATGGCTGAACAAATCTTGACTGTCATTTAGGGTGGATTGTCCGCCGGTGTAATTCACCAGAGCCATGGCTCATGTTGCCTGGGTGGTTATTTTCCCTGAGCAGTGACCTCATGTATTACATCAGCAAAGAATGGGACTTCAGGCTCCTAGCTGACGTGTCTCTGAGAGTTCTTTAATCCCATTTCAATTATGAAATGCCCTTCGGCCCTCATTAGCAAGAGCTTGGCTCCAAGTTAGTGTCATTTCCACGTGGTCCTGGAGGAAGAGGTGCTTTGTTTTGTAGGTAAATCTACACCCACATGTGTTGCTATGGGATCCACCTGTCCTCCAGACACCTGGGGATTCACTGTTATCCTGGAACTACCCACCTGCCAGTTCTGACCTTGTGTCTTTCTATCTTTGGGGTAGCCAAGGGCTCTCATCTTTCAGTCAAGCCTCGAAAATAAGTTTGAAGGGAACAGTGGATTTTTTTTTTTTCTTTCACATCTCATTTTGTCTTTTAAATAACCTAGAAATTATAAAAAAAACAGCAAGTAAAAAATCAGCAAAGAGCTCCCAGAAACAGAGATTAAATGATATGAAATAATCCTAAACATCACTAACTAGGGGCAGACAGAGCTTACTTCTAAAAATTTTCACAGGAAATGGTGTTGATTTTGTTTAAGAGCTTTTGTCTGGGTGGCAGTCCTGGCTCCTATTTTCTGTTACTGCTGCTGCGAATTCAGTTTGTTTTAATGGTAGCAAAGGCCACAAACTCTCGGCATCAAAACTTTCTTCTCACCTTGTGAACAATTTATTGTCAACCTGTCATTTTACTCATTTTTTATGAGTGTTTTTTTGATGTGGACTATATTTTTAAAAGATGTCTTCATTGAATTTGGGGGCAATATTGCTTCTGTTTTATGGTTTCTGTTTTTTGGTACCATAGGCACGTGGGATCTTAGCTGCTCTGACCCGTAGGGATTTGAACCTGCAACCTTTGTGCATTGGAAGGGGCGGTGGGAATGTCGTCCAATAGCATCGTTTTTAAAGAGAACACAGCTCTCATCCATAAAATAACTCTGAAGATGAAGGATGTAGGAGAATTATTTGTTCCTGTCCTCTTATTATTAAAGGCAACTGAGGCTCAGGTTTAGTTAAATGTTTTCAAGGTCAAGTAGCTTTTAAACAATAAAGACAGAACTTAGCCCTATCCCTTTGGCACCCCAGGTCAGTACTGATTCTTTCCATTTTTTGCTCTACTTTCCTAAGATCCTCATGAAATGAGAGAGGGGCTTTGGATAAATCATGATACCCCTCTGTGGCTCCGTCACTAGATCTAAGTAAGTGCTTGTTCTTTCTCCTCATTTGACACTAATTAACACCAATGTTGTAAATCTTTTAATACACATTGTAATTAGTAGCTATAAAAAGGAGCTCTGAAGAAAGGAAGAACAGAAAACCATTGTGGTCTTCTTCCCCTGCACACAGGTCCATTTCCACACTCAGGATTATAAACAATCAGCTCTCAGTTGCTCTCAGCTACCTCTTAATAGAAGATTAAAAGGTGTCTTCTTGCACTTTGTCGATTATTCTGGTCTTTAAGGAAGAAAGTCTGTTGTATTGTTGTTCAGTCCACTAAATCATGTCCGAACTCTTTGCAACCCCATGGGACTGCAGCATGCCAGGCTTCCCTGTCCCTTTTCACTCTAATCTCCTGGAGTTTTGCGCAAATTCATGTCTATTGAGTTTGGTGATTGTGCCATCCAACCATCTCATTACCTCTGTCCACCCCCTTCTCCTCCTGCCCTCAATCTTTCCCAGACATCAGGGTCTTTCCTGATGAATTCACAAAAATAGAAAAAAAAGTTTGGACCCTAACTTAGGGACCTAAACAACGAATGACAGGGAGAAAGAAGAAAGTCTAGTATTCCTAAATTGAGAAAGATCGTTTTATTTTCATGGTTTTGGGGTAAATGAAAACAATCTGGGGAGATAACGTTTTGATCACAAAAGAGCTGATACCTTTGAGAATTGTGTCAATATCTAATTAAGAAAGGTGAAAACACATCATTTGAAATTAAGATTTTTTCCTTTGTGGAGCAAATTTTATATTTGCACACCCTTTGATTTGGGAAAGTTATAGTGGTTTAATGAGAGAGTGGGGGAATATTCTTACTGCTTAATAAAAAGGTATAAGAGAAGTGACCCACCGTCAGAATTTTTTTTGTTTTCTCTCAGGGACACTGGGGCAACTTGGGTCATGTAGAGCGCACTACTGACTAAAAAATTTTTTGGTCTGATTTTAGATAAAAAAGATTTTTATTTTTCTGGAATCTTTATTTTTCGCACAGCAAATCACACATGTGAAGATAGTCGCTCTCTAGTCTCTCGGGTCCATTGGTTGAACTTCTCAACTCCACCTCACATCTTCAGTTGTGATTTTGGTTTTAAATTTTGTTTTATTTTTTTAAAATTTTATATGAGGCATTCATCAAATGTTCAGAAATACTCTTACTTTTCTGCTGTGTGGATGGAAGAATAGGCCATTTCCGTTGTAATAGAAAATGGAATCTGATTTAATTTCATTATTTCCCTAAGAATTAATTGAAGTGGATGTTGATGGTACAATATTTGAAAGAGGAGAGGCAGAAAGAGGAATTTTGAATGTTTATGTAAATATATATTATATATACACACATTGTATGTATGTAAAGTGCTTTTTTGTTTTTGTTTTTTTTTTTGTAAAGTGCTTTTTGATACTTTAAATATAGAGAAAAATCACCCTAAAATAATATTTTAAAGTTATTTAATGGCACATATTATTTTAAATTATTTAATCAATATTTATTAATTTTTATTATTGATCAGTTGGATCAATTACATTCATTTATTATTTTATTAATTGTTATTTTTATTAATACTTGCTTATTATTAAATTACTTAATGCACTTTTAGATAAAACTAAAGAAGGGAAAAGTATTTACTAGTGACTGCATTTCAGAAGCAAGCTAAGCACAGTGGGAAAAATTGGTTACAGCAGTTAAAGAGAAAAACAAATGAAAGGCTATCCCATTCAATTTTATTTAATTCAACAAGCATTTTCTAAGTGACTGCAGGGGGGCATGTAAATATAATACTTGGTTTTCAGACGGTTCTAGTCCAGAGAGGAAACAAAAATTATAAAACAGAAAGTTAAAATACAAGTGGCAAAGTCAGTCACAGAAAGACTTCTACTGCTGCATTTACAACAGATAAGAAACTACTGGGATTAAATTATATACCCTATATATATGGAAATAGCAGCCATCAAGGATGTGTTGTATAGCACAGGGAATATGCTCAATATTATGTTATACTTACAAGGGAAAGAGTCTGAAAAGAATATAAAATGTATTTTATATTATGTATATAACATATAACTGAATCAGTGTGTTTTTTACCTGAGATTACATGATATTATAAATTAACTATACATCAATAAAAAAAAGAAGCAATCATAGCAGAGACGGAAGTGGTAAACTCTACAGTGTGGTGGAGGAGAGAAGAGGTTAAACTTCTTGAAGTGTGGGATTTGGATGATAGGAGAGAGGCATCACTGAAGCATTTAAGAATTTTAGGGCTTCAAACTCAGTCATCTATTAAATGAAAGAACTCAACCAAAGAGATCTGGGGGGTTTCTTTTAGCCTTTTAAATCATTGTTGCATAAGGTAATAAGGATAGGCAGTTAATAGTGTGAGCAGGTTGTGGCTAAATTATAAATTTCTCGTTTATACTGGTGAGAGTTGATTTAAGTTCAGTTTGTAAGAGTTACTTTCTTAGAATTCAATATATAAATTTTCTCATCTCCTTCGCTTTGATTAATTTGTATATACATGTCTCATAAAGATCAAAATCTATTAAGATGAAAGGAACATTTTAATTTCGAAAGGTCTTTACAATTAGAACTCTAGTCTAGTGACTTAAGATAGGCATGTAACGAGTTTGAATCTTTGTTATTCAGGTTGAAGTTTCAAATTCTCTTTAGCTCTGACATACGATTACTGGGAGGGAAGCCAAGCTGAGTCTCAACACTGGCATGCAACGGAACTGGGCAGACTCACCCGGTACACCTGTAATGATATGTTATTCTGGGGGCCCCACAGCCATGATTTCCTTAAGAAATGAAGAAACACTCAGGGCTATATATCCTTGCAATCCAATTGTCAAATGGATTCCCTATCCAGGTCTTACTGGTGCATTTTGTAAAAGAGTGGGATATAATCTCCACTGGTTGTTTTAACATTGGGACGATGGACACTTACCTTTCAAAAGTAAGCTTGATATTAACTAGACAAGATAAAGGAGGTATGGGGGGTGAGGTTATGGGCAGGGCTACTAAACATAGTATTTTATTACATTTAGTCGCTCATTATTATTCATAACTAAAATATTTTAATTAAATATAATTTAAAATTTTACTTTATTACTAATTCTTTTTTTAGCTTATCGTCAATAATATTTAAAATAACCATTGTTATTCCTATAATTAACTGAGGATTATATACCTTTGTTTTATATTTCATTTTAACTTCTTACAAACATAAATCTAAATTTGTTTTAATTATGCATGCAAATTTCTTTGAAAGGAAGCATCACACTTGTTGAGGCAAAATGTATTATTCCCAACAAGTATCAAACAGTGCTGCTTTGGGCTACGGAAAAAAGAAAAACTCAATATTATCGGAGAGATGACTGTTTATACCATTTCATTCGAATGCGTTGACTATTACTAGTGTGGACAAACTAATTTGGGTGGCATTCAATGAATTCCCATTTGGGGCCTTGGTGCCATCATTGTTGGTACTGTAAGCATTAGCAGGGATGCAATGCAGGATACTCCGAAGTGTGGCAGCGACGGGGGACAGGGTATCTCAAACTATTATACAGTTACCTAATAATATGACGTGTAATAATACTCCTGGGACCTAAAGATTGACTCTTCAATATGTTTCCCCGCCATACACTTAAACTGGAGTCCATTAGTATCTTTCCCCATTAGGGTACTTGGTGGATTTTAAATTTAAAGAGTTACATTTGGTTAAAAGTCTCTTTGTAAGAACTACACGCATTTGGTTGCTCACCATATACAACATTCAAATTTGAGCAGAATTTCATATGATGATCAATTTTTCACTTGCACTTAACAATTATATTTATTGGAGCGCGCAACCCTTAACCAAAAGACACTGTATACGGAAATTACTGCACTCATAGACAGATATTTGTTTTGGAGTTGTGTGGTGACGTGATTGATGTGCACTAAATGAGTGTGAAACATTTGTTTATTCCAGGCTGAAGATAATATGAATGCTGTTTGTAGCGGGGGGGGGGGGGGAATTGATTGTTCTAGGAATGCCTTTGGAAAAACGCATCAGTTTAAAATTAGGCTCCTATTTTGATAAAGAGTGTTTTTGAAATGACCCAATTCATAAATATAAGTGGGTACAACTTTGCTGGAGTGCAATTCATCATATTTGTGTCAAATCTTATTTAAATCAATCTCCCTATTCTTTTTTTTTTTTTTTAAAGTTTTTTTTTTAATTTATTAGTTGGAGGCTAATTACTTTACAATATTGTAGTGGTTTTTGTCATTCATTGACATGAATCAGCCATGGATTTACATGTATTCCCCATCCCGATCCCCCTCCCACCTCCCTCTCCACCCGAATCCCTCTGGGTCTTCCCAGTGCACCAGGTTCCAAGCACTTGTCTCATGCATCCAAACCTGGGAATGGTGATCTGTTTTCACCCTAGATAATATACATGTTTCGATGCTGTTTCTTGAAACATCCCACCCTCGCCTTCTCCCATGGACTATTAACTAAAAAAATGAAATCACAATATATACATTCAAAATGATTCTAGTTGAAGGACGCATATTCAAAGAAAAAAGATTTAAAGGAAACAGGTAAGTCAGTCCCCAAAACAATAGTGAAAAAATGGACCAAAATAAGTCCTACGGTGAGTTATTTTAATTTTCATTGAATTCATATATTTTCTAGAAGGAACATCGTTTTCTTTTATAATCAAAACTTTCCTGCATGTTTTCCCCTCTCATTGGGTATGGAGAAGTATTTTCTCTTGCCTTCCCTTGCTAGCTTTTAAAGGTGCAGTCAGGGACTGTGGAAGAGAGATATGACATTTCTTATACCTGAATATGTGAAATATTCACAGCGATCAAGTAGATGGTGTGTGTGGGGGGTATATTTTCATTCAGCAGTTGAGACAGTGACTAATAGAAGCAGTTGCCCATTTTGACGAATGTCGTCTATAAAATATAGCAGATCTCCTCGTAGATGAGCTTCAAGGAAGGTAATCCTTTTTTAAGTCTGGAATTAATTGATTTTCTACCCCTACCTTCCATATGGTTTCCTGGTGTTGTAGTGCTATTGGACAGGTGAGTCAGTTAGCAGGAATGTGTCTGAGATTCTTGGGCAACCATTATGAGGATCATTTAGGCACAAAAGTATAGAATAATGACACATTTTAATAGTGACTTGAACACATTAATTTAATGCTCCTAGGTTTGGGGGTGGGTTATAGTAAAAGCTCACATTCAAAGTAATAAATGTTTCAAAAATTAAAACAACAACAACAGTGATTTTAAAAACAGTGTTGCTTAGCAAATATCAATGCAGCAAACTGGCCTTACTTCTGTATTTGCTGAGGTTCACCTGATTGTTAACTCTTGAAATATTCATTTTTAGGCAATGGAGCGTAATGGCATGACCCTAGTTTTGGAGTGAGAAAAACTTCTGCTTTGAAACTTGCCTCTCTCTCAAAAGATTTTGAAAAATTATTTTTTGTCTC
>JAJLRB010002654.1:0-13713 GCA_020976825.1 Odocoileus hemionus | reverse complement strand
GGGAAGACCAATAGGGATCGGGTGGAGAGTGAGGTGGGGAGGGGGGACTGGGATGGGGAGTACATGTAAATCCATGGCTAATTCATATCAATGTATAACAAAAACTACTGTAAGATGTAAAGTAATTAGCCTCCAATAATAAAAATTAAAAAAAAAAAATTTAAACCCTTTAGACCGGGAGAGACTAATTTTAATCCCCCTTTACCCTGACATATGGGCCCTTTTCCTTAAAAGTTTTTTACATATGTTACCTCAAGTATGTTAAAATTCATCTACTGCTGCTGTAAGTCACTTAAGTCGTGTACTCTACACTATGCGACTCCATAGATTTCAACCCAACCAGGCTCCCCTCTCCCTGAGATTCTCCAGGAACAAGAGTACTGAAATAAGGGTTCCATTGCCGATCTCCATAATATCTACAATGTGTTCAAAATTTGTAGCCAAGGCTTTACGTCCCTATGTGACAAAAATTCTCCTCATGCATATATCATTAAATAATATACTATAGCTACAAAAATGAGAAAGGTTATTTTTTTGACATGAATGGCTGTGATACTCTTTAGACTCACCCTGAAAACTGACGAAAATATATATCTCTATTGAAATTGCAAAATCCGGTACTTGATGCACGTGTAGTAAAGGGAAAATGTTAACTTGTTAAAATATTATATATACATACCATATATATATATATATATATGGATATATATATATAATATATATATATATATATATAGGAACTCTATTTCTGCCTGTGAAACAAAAAATAGTCCTAAAAGAAAACCTTAAGTTAAACTCTTACCATGTCCTTGGGATACACGCCCACCCCACTATATCTAGGAGTCCAGCTATGAGCAAATTGATGGAGCTCAAGATAATTAAATAAATCAAAAAGATATTTTAAATTTACATAAGGGGAACTATGTCTATGTATCTAAAATGATCTATGTCTCATAAGTATAGTTTTCGTTTTAGATAGTGTGGAGTTAATGGGTTCTGTTTGGTTTCAGCTTTAACATGAACTGAAGGGTGTTTAATGTTGGGTATAATGGTTTATTTAATTGGAATGTGATTCTCAATATAATTATTTGTTAATCTAGTAGGGACATGACTTGAGTCATCAACATTATATAATACTTTTGTTATGCCTTGGCTTGGGGTGGTAAGATACGGTTGTCAAAAAGGTAAAACCTCTTATATACATATATATAGATATGAGATGAAAACTTTTAGATAAGCTCCCTAATAATAAAAAATTGTATTTTCGGATAAAATTATCTGTTCTCTATAATCTGGAATTGTCTCTTGGGAAATATAGAGTGACTTAGGTTGCATGAGTTGTGCTGAACGAATGTGGTAGAAAGTTTGTTGAATAGCTGGGTTATTTCAAAATGAATTAGGATTTTAAAGCGTTAAATTAGCTGAAAATTGGCTTAACTCTTACACGGGGATTTTCTTGCAAAGTCAGCAGAAGAGATTTGGATGTTGTTAATGAATATAAATATATATTTGTACTGGAATGGATGTTTATACATATAAAATGATTTGATAATATGTTCAATGATCTATCAAAATGCTAACATACATGATATTTCATGCTTGCT
This sequence comes from Odocoileus hemionus, assembly GCA_020976825.1. NCBI lineage: Eukaryota > Metazoa > Chordata > Mammalia > Artiodactyla > Cervidae > Odocoileus > Odocoileus hemionus. The sequence continues at coordinate 12,109 of JAJLRB010002654.1, read as the reverse complement.
ATAGAAAAGTAAAATATAGTCCAGAGGAACACCATGTTCAGACACACAACTCAAGAAAATGCTCTGGGGTACCCCAAATCATTCACGTAGGGGTAGAGCTGATTCCCTATTTTTGACCAAGAGGAATGCAAACTTTCCACAAGCACCTGAAAAGGAGGCCTCTTAGCTATAGTTATGTGAGAGGGACCCTGAGTTTGCTGCCTCAAGTGGAATGAAACACCGAGATGTCGTGACTCGAAATATGGCCGGATTTCCCTCCAGTGACTTGAATGCAGGGTAGTCTTTCATTTTCTCCCCAAGATGAAGGGATGTTGGAATCCCCCCTGTGGAGATTTAAAGAAAGCCATAGGTCCCCCCCCCCCCCCCCGCCTTATCTCGACCAGGAGGCCTCATATCCCTTGAAAATTCGAGAGGAAACTTTGAGTTCAATACGTTCAAAAGGACCCCTCCTTAACTCAAGCCTGACGTCCTCGTTAAATGGTTAATAGGAATGCCCGAACAATCACTGTGCGGAACTGAAAGGAACACTGGGTCTCAAGTCTCACCTAATAAGAGGACCCCTATTGCCCTGCCAGCAGGGCATCGATGAGAATCTCGAGGTGTCCCGTCCGCAATTAGACATGAGTCCTGAACTTTGCTGAACAAACTCGAATTTTTAAGGGACATCCAAGTCCTAACTCGAGAATATACCCCAGGTTCCCGCCGCATCTCGAGGAAAACGGCGTGAGACGTCCCCCTCGCCGCCAGATGAGGTCGATTCCCCTGCATTGGGGTGCAGAGCATTTCCCTTTGTTCCACTTCAAACACGAAAGGACCTTGGACGTCCTGGGATGGAACTTCCAGAGAGTCCCCAAGAACACTGTCACAAGTCTAGAGGGACACTGATGTCACCGCAGCAACACGAAAGGGGCTTTCGTGTTCTGCAAATCAACTCGAGATGAGTCCAGATTCCCCTGCATGTGCTCCAGAGCCATCCCGAATTCCCCATCAAACACGAGAAAGTGGCTTGACTTCCTTTAAACAAAAACAGAGAATCCCGGAGAACACTGTCCAAATTCCAGAACGAACACCAAGTTCAGCAGAGCAACAATTTAAGACAAAACTGCTTTGTCCCCTTTCCCCTTTCTTGAGATATGGATTGTCTGCTGACCGTGTGACTAATATTACTCCTTGTTCCCTTGGTAACCGTTGCCGTTTGTTTGGTTTGCTGAACTCTATCATTCCCCGAAAGAAGTTTCTTGTACTGCAGCCTGTATTATAACTCATAGAGAAAAAATCCATTATTAAAGCACCTTTGCCTCCATTAGAGCTTAGGTACCCTGGTCTTTTTTTTTCTCTCTGTTTCATTTTCTCTCTCTCTCTATCTTTTTCTAGCTGACTCTCTGGATGCATGGAGAGACCGTCGTTGCTCACTTTTCTACCCGGGCTTCTATGACCCCCTTCAGAGGGCGCCCTGGTACCTTGGTGAGTGGATGCAAGCCCTGTGTCAAGGACAATATTGGTCCTCTGTGGTAAACGAGGGATATTAGCCTCCTTCTCTCTTTTACTTTCTGATCGCCAACTCCGTACCAACAAGAATCCAGTCCATTAAAGGGACCCCAGCAAATGCCGGCCAAAGAACAAGGAACACTTTTATACGTGTTATATCAGGTGGAGTGACTCATGGACATATTGAGGTCTGTAAATACTAAGGCATGGGTTAAAAGGCTGGCCTGCCCATTAAATTTTCTACTTTACTTCACCACCTTCTTTACATTTCAGTGACTTCTGGTTTTCATGGCAATGAATTAGAGCCTTGCCTTCAAACAGTAGTTGAACTAACATAATCCTTAGTTTCCTGATAAATGCAGTTTTGACTTATAAATTTGGATCCGTGTCAAAGATAATGTTACAATGAGCAGCCAAAAGAGGAAAAACCCTTCTAATGGATATCTAGCCCCTATGAGTCTATTATTAAAGCTGTTAATTCTGCCATTTCAAGGTATTTCTAACCCTTCCAATATTCAACTACAGACAAAAACACTTATTATATACATTATAAATTAAATGATTAAACTTTACAGAAAAGGCTCAATGAAAACAATACAAAATATCTTAAAGTTTTCTGCTAGCCCTGCCCTGGCTTGCTCCAAATGCTTCTCCTCTGCAAAGAGTCGCAAACTCCAAAAGTCTCTTTGGATGGAACCTAATGAAAAGTTACATTAATTTTTAAGCTAGACTAGAAGCTGCTATTTCCCATACTGTAATCGGAGACGAAACCAAAAAAAAAAAAAAAAAAAAGCTAGAGAAATTACTTGCTTATGAGAATGCATATCAGAAATTTCAAAGAGTTCTTAGCTGCAATTTGTCAGACTAGGATTATTATTGATTTATTGAAAGGCTTGTCACAATTTAGGATCAAAAACGTTCAAAAAAGATGCAAAATACTAGCTGAAAACAATGCTACAACCTTTTAAAAGTAGAAAATGAAGGATGCTTTACATGTGGAGATAAAAAACCGTTTAAAAAGAGGACTGCCCTAAGAAAGGGGGGAGGCTAATAAAAAAGCCTCCAAAATTTGCGCCTTTCTGCCACAGAGGAATGCACTGGGCAAAGACAGTAAATTTAAATTTTCATATTGACGGATAAACCTATTCCAACGAAACTCCAAGGAGGGGACGTCCCAGGTTCCCTACAACAAAAAAGAGGGGCAAATTTTATCATTTCCCCTCAAACCCGTCAAACGTCCAGCAGTGCTGTCATTAATATATCAGCCCTAAATGATTTTTTTCCTTTACCCTTAAGCAGTCCCTTCTAGAGTACCTACTGGAGTTTTTGGACCCACAGCCCCCACAAACCTTCAGGCTTTTCCAGGACCTGATCTAATTTGGCTTTTAAAGGAATTAGTGTTCAGCGTGGAATAATTGCTTCAAATTTAGAGGAGAAAATTCAAATTATGATGTCAGCTCAGATTCTATGGCAATTCAAAATAAGGGGGGACACAATTGCTCAATTACTTCTTTGGGACTGGGATGGGGAATACATGTAAATCCATGGTTAATTCATTTCAATGTATAACAAAAACTACTGTAACGATGTAAAGTAATTATCCTCCAACTAATAAAAATTAAAAAAAATAAATATTAAGTGCACATCAACAGAGAAAAAAAATGGAAACATATTGAAGAATCTTGCTCTTTTTGGAACTCTCCTATTTTTGTTATACAAAGGAAATATTACAAATGGTGTCCCTTAAGAGAGTTTAAAAATGTTAATTCTTTATTGAAACCTGGGGCTGCATTGTAACCAGAGATCGCATTGCTATTCCTCAAAATTGGCCCATTCTTATTACTGATTCACAAGATTGATTTTTTAATATGCCTTTACACCCTTTAGACCGGGAGAGACTAACTTTATCTCTCCCTTATCCTGATCATATTGGGCCTCTTAAAAGATTTCAGTACACTATGTTACCTCAAAGTATGCTTAAAATTCCTGCTACTGCTGCTGCTAAGTCACTTTAGTCGTGTACTACACTATGCGACTCCATAGATGTCAACCCACCAGGCTCCCCTCTCCCTGAGATTCTCCAGACAAGAGTACTGAAATAGGGTTCCATTGCCATCTCCATAATACTCCTACAATGTGTCAAAATTTGTAGCCAAGGCTTTACGTCCTATGTGACAAAAATTCCCTCATGCATATATCATTAATAATATACTATAGCTACAAAAATGAGAAAGGTTATTTTTTTTTGACACTGAATGGCTGTGATACTCTTTAGACTCCACTGAAAACTGACGAAAATATAATCTCTATTGAAATTGCAAAATCGGTACTTGATGCACGTGTAGTAAAGGAAATGTTAACTTGTTAAAATATATATATATATATATATATATATATATATATATATATATATATATATATATAGGAACTCTATTTCTGCCTGTGAAACAAAAATAGTCCTAAAAGAAAACCTTAAGTTAACTCTTACCATGTCCTTGGGATACACCGCCCACTCTATCTAGGAGTCCAGCAATGAGCAAATTGATGGAGCTCAAGATAATAAATAAATCAAAAAGATATTTTAAATTTCATAAGGGGAACTATGTCTATGTATCTAAAATGATCTATGTCTCAATGTATGTTTTCGTTTTTAGATAGTGTGGAGTTAATGGGTTCTGTTTGGATTCAGCTTTACATGAACTGAAGGATGTTTAATGTTGGGTATAATGTTTATTTAATTGTGAATGTGATTTCAATATAATTATTTGTTAATCTAGTAGGGACATGACTTGAGTCATCAACATTATATAATACTTTTGTTATGCCTTGGCTTGGGGTAAGATACGGTTGTCAAAAAAAGTAACTCTTATATATATATATATATATGATGAAAACATTTAGATAAGCTCTACTAATAAAAATTGTATTTTCGATAAAATTATCTGTTCTCTATAATCTGGAATGGTCTCTTGGGATTAGAGTGACTTAGGTTGCTTGAGTTGTGCTGAACTATGTGGTAGAAGTTTGTTGAATGGCTGGGTTATTTCAAAATGAATTAGGATTTTAAAGCGTTAATTGCTGAAAATTGGCTTACTCTTACAAGGGGATTTTCTTGCAGAAGAGCAGAAGAGATTTGGAGTTGTTAATGAATATAAATATATATTTGTACTGGAATGGAAGTTTATACAATATAATATGATTTGATAAATATGTTCAATGATCTATAAAATGCTAACATACATGATATTTCATGCTTGCTATAGAAAAGTAAAGTATAGTCCAGAGGAACACCATGTTCAGCACACCAACTCAAGAAAAGCTCTGGGTACCCCAAATCATCGCGAGGTGAGAGCTGATTCCCTATTTTTGACCCAAGAGGAATGCAACTTTCCACAAGCACCTGAAAAGGAGGCCTCTCTTAGCTATAGTTATGTGAGAGGGGACCCTGAGTTTGCTGCCTCAAGTGGAATGAACACCGAGATGTCGTGACTCGAAATATGGCCGGATTTCCCTCCAGTGACTTGAATGCAGGCTAGTCTTTCATCTCCCAAGATGAAGGGATGTTGGAATCCCCTGTGGAGACTTTAGAGAAAGCCATAGGTCCCCGCCTTATCTCGACAGGAGGCCTCATATCCCCTTGAAAATTCGAGAGGAACTTTGAGTTCAATGCGTCAAAAGGACAACAAGCCTGACTCCTCTTAAATGTTGATAGGAATCCGACAATCACTGTGGGAACTGAAAGGAACACTGGGTCTCAAGTCTCACCTAAAGAGGCATCCCTATTGCCCTGCCAAGCATCGATGAGAATCTCGAGGTGTCCCTCGCAATTAGACATGAGTCCTGACTTTGCTGAACAAACTCGAATTTTTAAGGGACATCCAAGTCCTAACTCGAGAATATACCCCAGGTTCCCGCCGCATCTCGAGGAAAACGGCGAGACGTCCCCCTCGCCGCCAGATGAGGTCCGATTCCCCTGCATTGGGTGCAGAGCATTTCCTTGTTCCACATCAAACACGAAAGGAGCTTGGACGTCCTGGATGGAACTCCAGAGAGTCCCCAAGAACACTGTCACAAGTCTAGAGGGACACTGATGTCACCGCAGCAACACGAAAGGGCTTCGTGTTCTGCAAATCAACTCGAGATGAGTCCAGATTCCCCTGCATGTGCTCCAGAGCCATCCCGAATTCCCCATCAAACACGAGAAGTGGCTTGACTTCCTTTAAACAAAAACAGAGAATCCCGGAGAACACTGTCCAAATTCCAGACGAACACCAAGTTCAGCAGAGCAACAATTTAAGACAAAACTGCTTTGTCCCCTTCCCCTTTCTTGAGATATGGATTGTCTGCTGACCGTGTGACTAATATTACTCCTTGTTCCCTTGGTAACCGTTGCCGTTTGTTTGGTTTGCTGAACTCTATCATTCCCGAAAGAAGTTTCTTGTACTGCAGCCTGTATATACTCATAGAAAAATCATTAAAGCACCTTTGCTCCATTAGAGCTTAGGTACCCTGGTCTTTTTTTTTTTCTCTCTGTTTCATTTTCTCTCTCTCTCTATCTTTTTCTAGCTGACTCTCTGGAGCATGGAGACCCGTCGTGCTCACTTTTCTACCCGGGCTTCTACGACCCCCTTCAGAGGGCGCCTGGTACCTTGGTGAGTGATGCAAGCCCTGTGTCAAGGACAATATTGGTCCTCTGTGTAAACCGAGGGATATTAGCCTCCTTCTCTCTTTTACTTTCTCGCCAACTCCGTACCACAAGAATCCAGTCCATTAAAGGACCCCAGCAAATGCGGCCAAAGAACAGGAACACTTTTATACGTGTTATATCAGGTGGAGTGACTCATGGACATATTGAGGTCTGTAAATACTAAGGCATGGGTTAAAAGGCTGGCCTGCCCCATTAATTTTCTACTTTACTTCACCACTTCTTTACATTTCAGGGACTTCTGGTTTCATGCCAATGAATAGAGCCTTGCCTTCAAACAGTAGTTGAACATAATCCTTAGTTTCCTGATAAATGCAGTTTTGACTTATAAATTTGGATCCGTGTCAAAGATAATGTTAAATGAGCAGCCAAAGGAGGAAAAACCCTTCTAATGGATATCTAGCCCCTATGAGCTCTTATTAAAGCTGTAATTCTGCCATTTCAAGGTATATTCTAACCCTTCCAATATTCAACAACAGACAAAACACTTATTATATACATATAAATTAAATGATTAAACTTTACAAAAGGCTCAATGAAAACAATACAAAATATCTTAAAGTTTTCTTGCTAGCCCTGCCCTGGCTGCTCCAAATGCTTCTCCTCTGCAAAGAGTCGCAACTCCAAAAGTCTCTTTGTTGGAACCTAATGAAAAGTTACATTAATTTTTAAGCTAGACTAGAAGCTGCTATTTCCCATACTGTAATCGGAGACGAAACCAAAAAAAAAAAAAAAAAAAAAAAAGCTAGAGAAATTACTTGCTTATGAGAATGCATATCAGAAATTAACTCAAGCATTAAAGAAGGAAAAGAGAAGGAAGGGAATTTAGAAATAAAACCCTAAGAATAAAGTGATGAGAAAAATAAATATGGTTCCAAAAGAAAAAAAAAATGGATTAAGTAAACCTTTAAATCTTTTATTGTATAAAAATATAAAAAAGTGTCATAATAGATTTTAAAATGTTAATTTCCCAAAAATGGGGCAGAATAAAAACGATCTAAAATTTCCATCTTTTTAAATTAATTATTTTACTATGTTCAGTTTCTAAAATACTTTATCTTTCCTATTGATGTTATATGCGTACCATGTTAAACCCAATACCTCTTAAATTTCTATCTAAAATTTTTAATTCCTTACAATTCACCAGGCTAAATGTTCCTCCCCTGCGTGCTCTAATACCAGACATTCATAATTCATCCAAATCTCCAATTGTTAATTTGTAGCAAGGTTACTCTTTCAAAATTCCCATAGTTTTCCCCCTTAAATAAAACCAAAAATGAAATTATTTTTGACAATGTAATGTAATCTTATTTAAAACTGACAAAATAAACTTTATGAATTGAAAATTTTTAGACTTAAATTTAACTTTAAAATAAAAAAAATAATTATTAAATAATTTATGATAAGAACTTATTTTGTAAAAAAAATTTAAAGAAAATTAATAACTTTACATTTTGGAAAGCACTTGTTAAGTAGCTATAAAAATCTAGTAAAATATTAAAATTTAATAATAAGGAATTACATTAAAACTAAGGTATTTAAATTTGTTATTAGTTGAAAGGGTTTTATTTTGGTTAGTATAATGAACAAGTTTAATTTGTATGGTTATTTTTTTGTTGATTATTATATTTTTTAATTTAAATAGGATTAGATTTAATATTTAATAGTTTGTTGTAGAATTTAAAAAAGTAACTTGTAAATATTATATTAAATTGATCATTAGATATTTAAATTTAATTTATTTTGATATAATTTTTTTTTAATTTTTATGGTTTGGAAAAGAATTGGATTGTTTTAACTATTTTAAATTGTTAATGTGGGTTATTTAAAATGAATAGTTTATAAGCGTAATTTAAAAAATTTGTTACTAAAGGGATTTTCTAAATAATAGGATAGTGTTAATATAATATAATTGGTACTAAAGGTTTATTGCAAAAATATATTTGTAATGTAAAATTTAAAATTAATAATAAGCTTAAAAAAATAAGTATAGAAAATCATTCCAACAGAAAAAGCTTTTACAAATAATTTTGGGGTTTGAACTTTTTAAAAATGAAAATTCATTTTAAAAAACCAGAGAGCTGCTTTATGTTATGTAGAGGATCAGTTTGGCCATGAATGAACAGAAAGCGTGATTTAATAGAGGACCCCTTGAGTGACCTGAAAGCCTAGTCTTCACCTTAAAATTGGAATCCGTGATTAGCAGCCAGCTTATCCCAAGGATGCATCCCTAATAGAGAACAAATTGGACGCTAAGGAGCCATCCTAAATAAGAACTGACCCCCAAATGGGAATGGAACACGGGCCTAAAAATAGGACCCCTTCACTAAAGGGAAAAGGAACCCGTCCAATAAAATTGAGTTCCCTCTAAGAACACAAATCTAATGTAAACCCGATTATCAGGCCCCGGCCAAAAAATTTCAACTCCCCTCCAAAGATCGACCCCTTCCCTGGAGGCGACCCGCTTCCCTAAGAATCCTTTTCAGAAGATCCATGGTTTCCCAAATAACCGCAGAGAGCCCATGGCCGCCAGAGCCCCGATTTCCCATAAAGAATGTTTTCCAAACAAGCGAGCCTGGAATACCAATCCAGATCATCCCTTCAAAAAAAAACCCAGAACCTCCAAACAACAAACCCCGGTTTTCTGAAACAATAAGAAACTGCTTCCCTTCCTTTCTTGAATCCGATTCCCAAACTTTGACTAATTTGATCCTTGTTCCCTAAATTCCGTTTTTTTTCTGAACTAATCATCCTTTCTTACTTGGACGTATTTTTAATCCCCCAAATTTTTTTCCTGTTTTTTTATATTTCCCTGTTCCTTTTTTCCCTTTCTTTTTTTTTTTTTTCCTCTGACTGGTCCGTACGCCTTTCCGGCAAATCCTCGGACGCTTTAGCTTGCACCCTTTTTTGGACAATAGTTCCTCTGAAACCCCTTTAAGACTCCTCTTGTAATGGATCCACCGTTCCACCCCTTCGCCCAAAACCCCGGGACGGAATTTAAATAGGGTCTCATGGGAATATTTATAGCTGTTAATCGTGGCTTTTGAATGATGCCTTATTAACTTACCTACTTCGGATTTTTTATCAATTAAGGGCCGGTTAAATTTATGAAATAATCCTTTCCAAATGTTTTAAAAATTTGGTCCGTAAATTAATTTCCCAAATATTCTTAAATCAGTTATACGAAAAAAACTCTTTAAGCTTATTAACATTACTTTATTCAAAACTCATTTAATTAAATTTCATTATTAACTTAAATTTAAAAAATAAAAAAAAACATCTAACTGGCCAAAGAACAGGAACACTTTTATACGTGTTATATCAGGTGGAGTGACTCATGGACATATTGAGGTCTGTAAATACTAAGGCATGGGTTAAAAGGGCCTGCCCCATTAATTTTCTACTTTACTTCACCACTTCTTTACATTTCAGGGACTTCTGGTTTCATGCCAATGAATAGAGCCTTGCCTTCAAACAGTAGTTGAACATAATCCTTAGTTTCCTGATAAATGCAGTTTTGACTTATAAATTTGGATCCGTGTCAAAGATAATGTTAAATGAGCAGCCAAAGGAGGAAAAACCCTTCTAATGGATATCTAGCCCCTATGAGCTCTTATTAAAGCTGTAATTCTGCCATTTCAAGGTATATTCTAACCCTTCCAATATTCAACAACAGACAAAACACTTATTATATACATATAAATTAAATGATTAACTTTACAGAAGGCTCAATGAAAACAATAAAAATATCTTAAAGTTTTCTTGCTAGCCCTGCCCTGGCTGCTCCAAATGCTTCTCCTCTGCAAAGAGTCGCAACTCCAAAAGTCTCTTTGTTGGAACCTAATGAAAAGTTACATTAATTTTTAAGCTAGACTAGAAGCTGCTATTTCCCATACTGTAATCGGAGACGAAACCAAAAAAAAAAAAAAAAAAAAAAAGCTAGAGAAATTACTTGCTTATGAGAATGCATATCAGAAATTTCAAAGAGTTATAGCTGCAATTTGTCAGACTAGGATTATTATTGATTATATAAAGGCTTGTCACAATCTAGGATCAAAAACGTAAAAAGATGCAAATACTAGCTGAAACAATGCTACAACCTTTTAAAAAGAGAAATGAAGGATGCTTTACATGTGGAGATAAAAACCGTTTAAAAGAGGACTGCCCTAAGAAGGCTAATAAAAAAAACTCCAAAATTTGCGCTTTCTGCCACAGAGGAATGCACTGGGCCAAAGACAGTAAATTTAAATTTCATATTGACGGAAAACCTATTCCAAGAAACTCCAAGGAGGGGACGTCCCAGGTTCCCTACAACAAAAAAAGAGGGGCAAATTTTATCTTTTCCCTCAAACCGTCAACGTCCAGCAGTGCTGTCATTAATATATCAGCCCTAAATGATTTTTTCCTTTACCCTTAAGCAGTCCCTTCTAGAGTACCTACTGGAGTTTTTGGACCACAGCCCCCACAACCTTCAGGCTTTTCCAGGACTGATCTAATTTGGCTTTTAAAGGAATTAGTGTTCAGCGTGGAATAATTGCTTCAAATTATAAAGGAGAAATTCAAATTATGATGTCAGCTCAGATTCTATGGCAATTCAAAAGGGGGGACACAATTGCTCAATTACTTCTTTTGCCTTACACTTCTATTAACTTCTCTACTAATGTACCGAGAGGCATATTTGGTAATACAGATCAAAAACAATTTGTAGGGACATCATTGTTATTTAAATATGTCCGACCAAATATAAATATCAAATTTAATGGTAAAAGATTTTCTGGACCCCTCAGCACTGGGTCTAACATTATTATTTCCAAACTATTTTGGCCCAAATCCTGACCTATACAAAAGGTCTCTTGCCAAATTGCACGAATTTCTCAAGCCAAAGTATAAGAAATTTATCAAAATATTCAAATCTACACATATGATAGACCAAAATGCCAACCTGCAACACTAAGATCTTATGTGATAGATGCACCCCTTAATCTAATAGGAAGGGACTTATTTATGCAATGGCAAACTCAGATATACATTCACATTTTTCCTACGGGCCACTGCTCCTTTTACAAACAAAACAGTTATTAAAATAACTGAGAAAATTTATGAGCCTATTTAAACAAAGCAATGGCCCCTTACAAAGAAAAATTACAAGCTAATTAAGAACTTATAAACACGGGTACATTAGACAAGTGCTCGGGCCTGGTGCACTGGGAAGACCCAGAAGGATCGGGTGGAGAGGGAGGTGGGAGGGGGGACTGGGATGGGGAATACATGTAAATCCATGGCTAATTCATTTCAATGTATAACAAAAACTACTGTAATGATGTAAAGTAATTAGCCTCCAACTAATAAAAAAATAAAAAAAAAAAATATTAAGTGCACATCAACAGAGAAAAAAAAATGGAAACATATTGAAGAATCTTGCTCTTTTTGGAGCTCTCCTATTTTTGTTATACAAAGGAAATATTACAAATGGTGTCCCTTAAGAGAGTTTAAAAATGTTAATTCTTTATTGAAACCTGGGGCTGCATTGTAACCAGAGATCGCATTGCTATTCCTCAAAATTGGCCCATTCTTATTACTGATTCACAAGATTGATTTTTTAATATGCCTTTACACCCTTTAGACCGGGAGAGACTAACTTTATCTCTCCCTTATCCTGATCATATTGGGCCTCTTAAAAGATTTCAGTACACTATGTTACCTCAAAGTATGCTTAAAATTCCTGCTACTGCTGCTGCTAAGTCACTTTAGACGTGTACTACACTATGCGACTCCATAGATGTCAACCCACCAGGCTCCCCTCTCCCTGAGATTCTCCAGACAAGAGTACTGAAATATGGTTCCATTGCCATCTCCATAATATTCCTACAATGTTTCAAAATTTGTAGCCAAGGCTTTACATCCTATGTGACAAAA
>JAJLRB010002653.1:0-13713 GCA_020976825.1 Odocoileus hemionus | reverse complement strand
ATTCTAAAAAAAAAAAAATTAAAATGTGTATAAAAAATGCTAGAGTTCATTGCAGAATTCACAAGTTTAAATTCCCCTCTGCCTTTTTCTAAATAAAAAAGAAAAAAATTTTTGGGGTACAATGAAAAAAAACAAATTTAGTATCTAAAAAAAATTTTTAGCTTGTAACTGAATGAAGTTCCAAAAAAAAAAAAATATTGTATTGAATTTTCCCATTGGATAAAAAATACAAATAAGAAACAGCAAATCAGAAAATTTTTAAATGACCAGTAATTAGAGACTTCATTGATAATGAATGGAAATGATATCCTTTTCATGGATACATTTAATTTTCTTCCAATATCTCAGTTTTTTTAATTTATCTACTTTCATGTTTTTAAAACTCACAAAGGGGGGGACCCAAGATGGGGAGGAATAGGGGGGGAAACTTTCTCCCCTCAATTCATCGAAAGAACATTGGAAGCTGAGAAAAATTTCACGAAACAACTTCTGATCGAGCAGGGACATGGCCCCAAAAAAGCACCATTGTCGTCAAAGGGGGTAGGAAAAAAATATAAAAGATAAAAAGGGAGACAAAAAGAGTCGGCGGTGACCCGCCCGGGGGGGATTTTAAATAGAGAATTTCCCAAATCACCAGAAACCCCTTCGATGGGGGACGGGGGGAAGTTTTTGGGAAATCTAATGGGGAAAAATTTAAAATAACCCCCACAGATTAAACCCCCCAAAAAGAAACCCCCAGAAAAAGTACCCAGACCCCCGAAAACCCCGCCCAAAAAAACGGGGGCGAACGGAGAGGAGCGGGCGGCTTTGTTTAGGTGAGGTCCGGGCCGAAAAACCCTGAGAGAAATGGAGGGATTTTTTTAAAGGGTGGGACAAAATTAACGGTCAACACACTGCCTGAGTTCGCAAAAAAAAGGGGACTGAAAAGTCCGGGGAAAGACCCGGGGCCCGCCCCGCTGGAGGTGGGAGGCGGGGGGAGGGGAAAAAGGGAAAACTCAGCCCCTGAAAAGCCAAACCCCCCCCACACTGCAAAAGGCCCCGGTTCCTATCTAAAGACTTCCGAGACCCACTGGCGGGGCGCTGGGGCCGCGGAGGGAAAACGGCCGAAACCGGGAAGGGCGCGAAAAGCCCTGGCCCCCCGGGCCGTTCGACACGGAGGGAAAAGGCCGCTGCACCCCTGGTGCCCGAACCGCTCGGGCCGGAAAGGCACAAAACGAGGCGCAACCGAATCCCCCTTCTTGGAGTCCCGAAATCTGAACCCACTCAACGCGGGGCCCGCTCCTATAAATAAACCCGGGGAAGCCTGAGCAGTGTAGAGGGAAAGCACAGACCCCCGTGAGGGGGGGCAACCCAGGGTGGGGGTGAGTGTAGCCACACAGAGCGGTATCTGTCGCAGCGCCCGCCCCCCCGTAGGGGGAAATGAACTAGCAAACCTAAAAAAGAGTCACCCCCGCCAGCCGGTCAGGGGGGAAATTGAACCTAAGAGAAGCCAAAAAAAACAAAGGGAACCCTTCAAAAAGGGCCCGGGGTTGCAAAGATTAAAATCCGAAGGTAACATCGACTCACGGAAGGACCCATAGAAATTAGAAGTGTAAGCAAAAGAGGAGCTATCTAAAATTGAAAAACCCTACACGACCCCAAAACCCCAGAGGAATTCCTAGATACATAGTTTTTTTTTTTAAATTTATTAAAGGAGAAAAAAGAAAAAAAAAAAAATTTTTTTTTTTTTTTTTTTCTTTTTTTTTTTTGTTTTTTTTTTTTTTTTTTTTTTTTCTTCTATTTTTTTTTAAAAATTTCCCTATTACCCCCATTACCCCTCAATTTCATTTTATATTTTATACGATTTTTTTTAATTAGGAAAAAAAAAAAATTTTTTTTCTTTCCTTCTTTTTTTACTTTTATTTTTCTCTTTTATTTCTTTAAAACCCCCTTTTACCCCCCCTTTACTCCTATTTTTCTTTTTCATATATTTTTATTTTTTTTTTTTAAATTTTTTTTTGTTGGAGGCTAATTGCTTTACATCATTTAAGTGTTTTAAAATTTTTTTTTTTTCCCTTTTTTTTTTTTTACTTTTTTTTTTTTCCTTTTTTATTTTCTTTAAAATTCCCTATTACTCCCCATTATCCTGATTTTTTCTTTTAAAATTATTTTTATTTTTTTTTTTTTTATTAGGAAAAAGAATTTTTTTTTTTCCCTTTTTTTTTTAATTTTTTTATTTTTTTTTTTATTTTCTTTTAAATTTCCCCCATTACTCCCCCATTACCCCTATTTTTCATTTTCATTTTTTTTTTTTTTTACTTTTTTTTAATTAGGAAAAAATTTTTTTTTTTTTTTGTTTTTTTTCTTCATTTCCTTTAAAAGCCCCCAAAACACCCTTATTATTATAATTTTCATTTCTTTTCACTAAAATTTTGCCAAAAAAAGAGAAGAGAAGGGGGAAAACCCCTATTTTTAAACCAACTTATCCCCTTTCTAATTTTTTTGTTGTTTTGGTTTTTGTTTTTAGATATTGTTTTTCAAGAGTCAAACCCCTTTACACTAGTTTTTTAATCTTTTTTTTCGTATGTGATAAAATTTTTTGGAATTTAAGAACCCAATATTCATTCCCCATTTCTATTCAGGAGTGTGGTGATTACTCCCCCAAAATTTTTAACTCTCTTTTTTTTACCCAGAACACCTTTTTTCCTTCCTTTCCCCCTTTCTTCCCCAATCCATTCTGTGATCTTTGTGGGTTGGGGCAACAGAAAAACCTTTGGGAACAGTAATTTGTGATCTGTCTCTCTCCTCTGACCCCCTTTTTCCTCCCCTGCTCACCTCTTTCCCCTTTCTCCTCTCCTATTCTTTGAAAACTTGTGATTCTCCGGTTGTCTCTCAATGGAGAATTTTTCACATTACTAAAATTTTTTTATTATCAGTGCTGTATATTTGGGAAGTCCGGGAACTCCGACTACATGGAACTTTAAGGGAAAAGAGACCAAAAAAACCCCCTACCTAACTAAACCCAACCACAACCCAAGACCCAAATAAGCCTAGTAAAGACATACCAGCAAATTCTTTAGCAAAAGGAAAAAGTGAGTGTCCAACCACAGGTTTCCCAAAAGTCCCCACCAACAAAAAACCCCATCCAAAATCTTACTGGAAATCCATGCATCCGGGAGAGAAGAAATCAATTTCCACACACCAAACGCTGACACAAGTTTTCCCAAACCCAGGAAACCCGACAAACCAATCACCCAAAACCCCCCAGGGGTGAAACCTCCACAATAAAAAGGAAGAAAAAGACCCCAAAAATATAGAAAGCCCACTCCAGACCAGAATCTAAACAAATAAAAAGGGAGAAAATCCAAACAGGTAAAGGAAATGAAAAGCCCCCCAAGTCAAACAAAGAGGAAAAAATAGGGAATCTACCTGAAAAAAAATTTTAAAAATTAAATAAAATGACCCAAAATCTTAAAACAAAATGGAGTTACAAAAAAATACCGGAAAAGATAGAAATGCAAGAAAGGTTTAAACCAAGGGCCCCTAGAAAAAATTTTAAAAAAGTAAATTAAAAATTAACAATAAAATAAATGAGATCAAAACACCTGGGGGGAAACCCCATGGTAAATAACAGGACAGAAGTAGATAAGTGAGTTAGAAGATAAAATGGTGGAAAAAAATAAAGCAAGGGGAAAAAAAGAAAAAGGATCAAAAAAAAAGAGGAAAACCTCGGGGCCTTGGGGGAAAAATGTAAACCCCCCAACATTCGAATCATAGGACCCCAAAGAAAAAGACCAAAAAAAAAGGCCAGGAAGATCTGGGAGAAAAGCTGAAAAGTCCCTAAAAGGGGAAGGAATACCCAACCCAGTCAAGAAACCCAGAGACCCCCAAAACAGGAAAACCCCAGGCAAAACAAAACCCAAGACCCCTTTAATAAATTAAAAAAGAAAAACACAAAGAACAAATATTAAAAAGCAGCGGGGGAGAAAAAACAAATAACACAAAAAGGGGTTTCCCCAAAAGGATAACAGCTGATCTATAAATAGAAACCCCTTCAGGCCGGGGGGGGGAATGGGGGGGACAACTTAAAGAATGAAGAGAAAAAACCTAAAACCAAATTACTCTACCAGCAAGGATCTCATTCAGATATGAAGGAGAATCAAAAGCTTTCGACAAAAAAAGTGGAGAATTCAGCACCCCCAAAAAAAATCTTCAAAAAATACAAAGGATCTTCTTAGCAGGAAAACAAAAAGGTGGGAAAAAGTAAACCCCCAAAAACAAAAAATAAAGGGCAAGGGGGACCCAACCTATCAATAAAAAACCCTTTAAAATGAAATGGGTTAAATGCCCCAACCAAAAAGACAAAGGGGCGAATGGATCAAAAGCAAGCCCTTATATATGCTGTCTAAAGAGCCCCACCTCAAAGCAAGGGACACATACAGATTAAAAGTAAAAGGGGGGGGAAAAAAATTTTCCCACGCAAAGGAGACAAAAAGAAAGCAGGAGTCGCAATACTCTATCAAAAAAATAGACTTTAAAATTTAAGTCTGTAAAAAGAGCAAAGATGGACAACATAATGATTAAGGATCAATCAAGAAGAAGATATAAACAATTATAAATATATATGCACCAAATAGGACCCCCCCAAATATTAAGGCAAAATAACGATATGAAAGGGGAAATTAATAGTAACACTTAATTTGGAGACTTTAAAACCCCATCAAAACTATGGATGATCAACTAAAAGAAAAATAAAAAGGAAAACCCAAAAACTTTAAAGGGACACAATGGCCCGCTAACGTTTTTGGGACTCTATAGGACGTTTCCCCCCAAAAAATCAATTCCCTTTTTCTCAAGTCACAAGAACCTTCCCAAATAGATACATCATGGGCCATAAATCTAGTTTGGGTAAATTTTAAAAAAAATTTAAAAACCTTTCCAGTCTTTTTTTTCTGACCCAGTGCGTAAGATGGATCTAAAATTACGGGAAAAAAAATTATTAAAAATTCAAAAATGGAGGCAAAAACACCTTCTGAATAACCAAAAATCATAGAAGAAATAAAAAAAGAAATCAAAAAGCATGGGAAAAAAATGAAAATGAAAACACAAAAAACCCCAAAACCCTAGGGACACTGAAAAGCGTGCTAAGGGGAAGATTCAAGATTACGGGGCCTACTCAAAAAACAAGAAAAAAGTCAAATAAAAAACCTAACCTACACTAAACAACTGAAAAAGGAAGAAATGAGAACCCCGGGGGTTTAAGTAAAAAAAAGGAAAGAAATCTTAAAAATTAGGGCAAAAAAAGCAAAAAAAACAAAAAAGAGACCATAGAAAAAATCAAAAAGCTAAAGTGGTTTTTTGAAAAAAAAAAAACAAAAATTGACAAAAACCATTGCAAGATCTTAAGAAACAAAGGGAGAAGAAAACCCAAATTAAAAAAATTGAAACGAAAATGGAGAGATCACAACAGACAACATGAAATACAAAAGGGAATAAGAATCTCCAGCAGCTCTATGCCCAAAAAATGGCAACTTGGGGAAAAAATGGACAATTTTTTAGGAAGTATAACTTTCCAAAAATGAACCGAAGAAAAAGAAGATCTTAACAAAAACCTCAAAGCAAGGAAATGAAACTGTAAACAGAAAACTTCCCGAAAAAAAAAAACCCCGGGCCAGTGGCTTCACAGCTGATTCACCAAAAAAATTTTGGAAGATTAAACCCACTTCTCAAAAATCTTCCGAAATTGAGAAGAAAGGTAAACTTCCAAACCCTTCTATGAGGCCCCATCACCCCAATTCCCAAAACCGCAAAGATGCCACAAAAAAAGAGAACACAGGCCAATATCAAGATGAAAAATGGCAAAAATCCTTAAAAAAATTTACAAACAGAATCCCAAAACATATTAAAAAAATATACCCCCTGACCAAGTGGGTTTATCCAGGAATGCAAGGATTCTTTTAAAATCCCCAAACAACAAATTTAAACACCCCATTAACAAATTGAAAGATAAAAACCATATGATTTCTCTAGATGCAAAAAAGCCTTTGACAAAATTCAACATCCCTTTTTGATTAAAACTCTCCAAAGCAGGGTAGAAGGAAAATACCTCAAAATAATAAAAATATAATACAAACCCCAGCAAGTCACCCTCAAGGTGAAAATTTAAGCATTTCCCCGAAATCAGGGAAAGAAAGGGTGCAAAAATCTCACCACATTTCAACTGTTTTGGAAGTGTTGGCCCCAGCAATCGGGGGAAAAAAAAGTAAAGGAATCCAGATAGGAAAAAAAGAAGTGAAAAATCTTTTTTGCAGTGCATGATCCTTAATAGAAAACCCCAAAAACTCCCCAGAAAATTACTAGAGTAATAAGAATACAGTAAAATTGCAGGATATAAAATTAACAAAGAAACTTTGCTTCTTCACTAACAATGAGAAAAAGGGAAAAAGGAAAATTTAAGGAATGATACCCTTCACCATTTCAAAAAAAAGAATAAAATATTAATATATCTACCTAAAAAAAACAAAAGACCTATACAAGAAAATAAAAACATGATGAAAAAATCAAAGAGGACAAAAAAGATGGGAAATTTTAAAAGTGTTCATGGATTTGGGAAAAATCAATATTGTCAAAAAAGGGTATTACCAAAGCAAACTATGATTCAATGCAATCCCATAACTAAAAAACGGTATTTTTTACAGAACTAGAACAAATAATTCCAATTTTTATGGAAATACAAGAAACCTCGTAGCCCAAAATAACCTTGAAAGAAAAATGGAAGGAGGAACAATCTGCCGCTTCAGACTATAACAAACCAGTCATCAAACAGTATGGTTGGCACAAAAAGAATATAGGTAATGGAAAGAATAGAAAGCCCCAGATAAATCCCCAACCTTGGTACCCTTTTTTCGACAAAGGAGGGAAGAAAATTCAATGGAAAAAAGACAACCCTTTAAAATGGTGTGGAAAATGGTCAACACCCGTAAAAGAAAAACTAGAACATTTTAACCCATACACAAAAAAAAACTCAAAAAGGTTAAAGATTAAATGTAAAACCAGAAATTAAAATCCTGGGAGAACATAGAAAACACTCTCCACATAAATCACAGCGGGGTCCCCTAGACCCCCCACCCAGAATTTTAGAAACAAAAAACAAAAAAAAAAAATGGGACTAAAAAACTTAAAAACTTTTTTTCAAAAAGGAAACATAAACAAGGGGAAAAGACAGCCCTCGATTGGGGAAAATAATAGCAAATGAAGCAACAGACAAAGGTTAAAATTTTAAAAATATACAAGAACCCTCCCGTCAACTCCCGAAAAAAATGACCAATCAAAAAGGGCCCAAAGAAATAAAAAGACATTTTTCCCAAAGGGAACATACGTGGGAAAAAAAAATGAAAAGATCTAAAATCATTTATTATCAGAGAAATGCAAATCAAAAAACCCCAATGGGTACCATTACAGCCGTCAGGTGGCTATCAAAGTTACAAGAAATAATGTGGAGAGGGGGGTGGAGGAAAAGGGGAACCCCCTTACACGTTGTGGGAAAGCAAAATTTTACAGCCCTTGGGAAAAAGTGTAGATCTTAAAACTGGAATAGAAAGGGGATATGACCCGCAAACCCTCTGGGATTACACCAAGGGAAAACCCGATCTGAAAAAAGACACGGCACCCCCAAAGTTCATCGAGCATGTTTATAAAGCCCGAAATGGGGCAATGATGCCCCTCAGCGTAAAGGATAGGAAGCTGTGGGTCAATACACCATGGAATATTCTAGCTTAAAAAGAAATTCATTTTAATCGTCTAATGAATGGGTGAAACTGGAGCCCCTTTTAAAGCGAAGTAAGCCAGAAAAATAAAGACCTTTAAATATACTAACAATATATATGGGAATTTTTGAAAGTGGTAAGGTAACCTATATGCAAAAAAGAAAAAGGACTCAATGTATAGAACAGCCTTGTGGGACTCTGTGGGAGAAGGCGAGGGTGGGATGTTTCGAGAACCGCATCGAAACAAGTTCTTTAGGTGAAACAACCCAGCCCCGGTTGGGGCATGAGCAATCTCAGGGGCCCGGTGCATGGGGAACCCCCAAGGGGGGGCGGTGTGTCGAGAGAGGGAGCCTGTGGGACCGGGATGGGGGAATACATGTAAATCCTTGGCTTATTCAATGTATGGACCAAAAACCACTGACAATGCTGTACAAGTAATTAGCCATTCCAACTTAATAAAAATAAATGGGAAAAAAATCCTAAACAAACCATATATGTGGGTTTAAATATGTTTCAAAGCCCAAAAACCCCCCCCTGGGTTAAATGTTTTTATTTTAATTAAAAGTTTTTTATAAATCCCCATTTTATAAAGTAAAATTTCTTTTTAAAACTCACATAAATAATTCCTTAATTTATACTTTTAGCTATAATCATAATAAAAAAATATTTAAACATACTATCTTAAATTTGGGATAATTCAAGAGAAAAAATTAAAAGATCCCCAAATAGAAGGAACCTTTTAATAGCAAAAAGTTTTATTTTTTTTTTTTTAAAAGGAAGTTGTTAAAAAAGGGAACCCAACATCAGAAAAATCCCCAAGGAAAAAATATAAAAAGGGGGAAATTTTTCCCTAATTTTGTACTTTTTTAGAACAAAGGAAAAAATTGAAAAAAAAAAAATAAAATTTAAATAAAACCCAAGAAGAGAGGTTTTCTAGATTTTAAAATTTTGTCTCTATAATATGTTATATTATTTTTGAACCCGGTGATTTTGCGTTCATAAGAAAACCAATTTAAGGTCCTGATCAACATTTTACACAGTATCTAAGAAATAAACTTGAGACAAAAATTTAGCTGTAGTTTTAAAACATAAGTGTAAGTTAAAAGAGAAAACGAAATCAACAAAGGGGGAAACGTAGTCAAAACCACAGCAATTTAAAAACCAAGAGAGGCAGAGACAGCAGTGAATAACTAAAAACCCTGACTTTCCGCTGTGTTTACCGTCCGTCGGTTCTACAAATATTTGATCAATTAACTAGCATGTGGGTCACTTTTCCCGTTTTTCTACAGGAAATAATCTTTACATTGATTTAGGGTTTTTAAATTTAAATCCCCAAAAGAGAGGAAAATTTTGTCTAGAGCTTCTTTTTGATCAACCAAACTTGAAAAAACTTTGAAACTTTATTATCTTTTGCATCTGAGAACCCGCTTCTTTTCCATAACATTCCATAGCATTTTTCATTCTGCTTCTCAGGGGATAAAACAGGGGGGTTTTCAAAGGGTTCCAAAGGGGTAAAACTACATCTTATCATGGGGAAGGGGTTGCAGGGGGATGATAAAATATGCAAGGACCAAAGAACAAAGGTGGCCACAAGTGTGGGAGATGCAGGGGGAGGGGCTTTTTTCCTCCCTCAGCACTGTGGTTTCCAGAGAAAGCAAAAATGATACTTGGAGAAACACATGACAAAAAAATCACTGTCAAAGGCCCCCCTGTTGGACCAAGAGAGGTTGTCACATAATGCGTAAGGCAAGTTGTAACAAAAGGCCCCAGGGCACATAAAAAATGGTCAATAATTTGGGCCATAGAAAGGTAAACTAAAGGGCCCGAAAAAAAATTGGTAAAGAATGCACGTGGACCCCCCAGGCCAAAGCCCAACACACACAGATTATGACTCCTGAAGGCGTGTAGTGCAGGGGTTCAATGGCCCCATAGTGGTCAACGCCATGAGGGTGAGGAGAAGATCTCCAGGGGCCAAAAAAAGGAATAAAAAAAAATTGAACTATGCACTCACTGAAAGAGATAGTGACCTTCTTCAAAAGGAAGTCAGCAATCACCCTAGGGGCTATGCATGTAGAGAAGCAGGCATCAGATAAAGATAAATGGAAAAGGAAGAAAAACATTGGACTCCCAAGTGCCCTACTGGTCTTGATGGTAGCAAAAATTCAGAAATTTCCCCCAACAAGGTCCCCAAATAGAAAATCAAGAAAGTGGCAAAAACCATTTCAATCCAAGCAGAATAAACTCAGTAAAATTTTTTAAACTGCTGATTTTATCAATGCAGGGGAAGGGGTGAGTGTTAAATGCTTTATTTGAAAAATATAGAAAAATAATTATGGTGTGTTATTGATTTTTTAAAATATTTTAAGTAAGATAAATATTCTTCATCATGGACATTTTAGTTGTGGTTTCTTAACAAGACACTCAACACTTAATTTTGTAATGACAACTTCTTTGGGGTCATTATGAGTCCCTTGTAAGATTGTGAAAAGTAAACTTTTCTATAGCACTTTCAAATAAAAAACCATTTTTGTATTTTACATGTTTTCTAAATTAATTTTCCCTAATGAATATTAAGAAATACAGCTCCTTATATTAACTTAATTACTTTTCAAGCCCATTTAATCGGGGGGAGGGATTCATGTTTGGATAGTGTATCAGTTGGCATTTTGGATATATTTTACTCCCTTTTGGGGAAGTTCATAATATAATGT
Organism: Odocoileus hemionus; assembly: GCA_020976825.1. Lineage (NCBI taxonomy): Eukaryota > Metazoa > Chordata > Mammalia > Artiodactyla > Cervidae > Odocoileus > Odocoileus hemionus. The sequence continues at coordinate 3,257 of JAJLRB010002653.1, read as the reverse complement.
AAAAATAACAGCCAGTCTCACCCCTAAAAATGTCTTCATATATCATTTTTTATATAATATATCTCACTGTTTGTTATATTTGCTTATTAAATGTTATTTTTACTAGTTTTAAAATGTATCCACCCATGTGCATTCATTCCATATGTGCCAGATTAAAAAGAGGAAGATAAAGCACTTATAATCTTTAAATATAATGTCCTTACTTTTAAACTACTTTATGTATTAATTGACTTTCATATGAAAATGATATTTTTAGTGGAAAAGAAGTGAATGTTCTTCAATGGTTGATAATTTTCACAAATATTTCCCCGTTTTCTCTTTTCCATTTCTGAAAACATCCTTCAAGAAATGCAAGTTCCCGAAATTTACATGTAAATTACTAAGTATTCACTTAATAGTTTTATGTTTAAACTTCAAATGCTTTTCTTAAGCATTTCAGAACTGAGGTCCTTTGAAGAGAGGTTTAGCAGATAGTTCTTTTCAGGCCTAATCATGGTTGGAATACCCAGTAGAATTTGTTTTATCTGGGTACCTTGAATCTCCAAAATTACTGAATAGAACAAATATTCAGAAGAGAAGGGAAACATTTCAATTTTAGTCAAGAGGAACAGTGGATAGTCAGTAACTGCCTATATTCAAATTGTTTTTGTCTTTACAAAATAAATCATTATTCAACTTTGAAACATCATTTCCTTCAATGAAGTGTTTTTTGTATTTTTTCATGTGTGGAAAGAAATATTTATCATGACTTCACTTCATAGAACAAAATCTTCCTCTAGGTTTTTATTGTAAATATGATGTGAAAGAACACCTTGGCAATTTAAAAATATAAACTGAAATGTGACAAATTTTAAATAAAATTTTGGGAAAAAACTTACCCCACTGTATCCATCCTCATTTCCCAAACCATTTTTTCAGTGCTCATCTTGAAAGCTGTGAGCCACCAAAGCCAAAATGATAAACCAAATAGACAATGATCCTTATTTGTTAGTTTTCTCCCCTAAAATAAATTTTCTTGCCCTCAAAGTATGAATATGTATTATCTTCCTGAAAATAAAAAAAACTCCTGTGGGAAAAGTGTCAAGGTTATTTAATATTTCTGATTTTTAAAAAATATCTCTTTAGGCCATGTAATCATTGGCAAAGATCTTAAATGGTTGGGGAAAACAAAGTCTTGGTATTTCAGTCAGTGCAATAAACTCATCCTTTCCACATGCATTTGAATGTACTTAAAATATGGTCTGTGATTGTGGCCACTCTTTTGAGTATATGGTTTTGTCTTGTATGTTATTAATTCTTTAAATTGTCCATTTCTAGAACAACCTTATGTATACTTAGGGCAAAACACTTGTAAGATAAATTAAGAATCATAAATACATGTGCTTTTTCACATTTAAATAATGTGTGTGTGTTAGTCACTCAGTCATGTCTGACTTTTGAAAAGTCCACGACTGACACCCCCTGCCCAAAGGAATTTTCCAGTCAAGGATACTGGAGTGGGTTGCCATACTCTTCTCTGAGGATCTTTCCACCTAATGATCAAACCCAGGTCCCCTGCCTTGCAGGCAGATTCTTTACAATCTGAGCTACAAGGAAAGCCCATAAATTACACTGATTAATAATTAACTTGCAAATAATTGTGATATTTGTATCAAATATTCATCAATAGTGTATCAGTAGTCTCCTTCCCTCCTTAATTGTAATTTTGTTTCTAGAAACTCTGTCTTAAAACTAAGGAACCCCAAATGCTAAGAGTACTTATGGCGATTCGTGTTGAGGTTTGGAGACAACACAATTCTGTAAAGCAATTATCCTTCAATTTAAAAGGCAACAAAAAAACTATTTTAAAAAAACTAAACTCTTATGAAGCCATCAGCGATTGCTTTGGGATGAAGGAAATTTCCTCCAGTTCTTTTAAGAGCTTCTTTTATAGTTTTCTTATGCTTATACCATATTATCTTAAAATCAAAATTGTGCAAGCTTCCTTTAGTTTCTTTCATAGAAGGGAGAATTTTTCAAGTCTTCAAGGATTTTGCTGTCCCCAGATTCAAACCCAATGCCTTGTACAATGTACATACTTACTAAGTATTTTTAAGCTGAACCTTCTTAGTTTTCTTCTTGTAATAATCATTTGATTGTTTTAGTACTATTCTGGTTAAAAACACATTCACATTATTAATTTACTATGGCCATCTGTATAGTATGTATGGTATGGTGAACAGGTAAATGTGCTCCCAATTTATATGTTGAAAAAAAATTAGATAAATTTCAAATATTTAATCAGCTCCACAAATGGGGTAAACATGTTGCAACAGAAACAGCACCACTTTGGGCCCTGTAAGTTTTAGGGCTTTGGCATGCCCAAGATGTTTCCTTGTGATTTTTCTACAATTTTTACATGAATCCTTGGCCCTCCAAGAATGCAAGGACAGCCTTGATATTCTTTCTATCCTTCTAACATTGATGGGTATTTTTCTATATGTCTCTCTGTATGACCATTTGGTCTATTTTCCCAGAAGTCAGATTCTCAAACGTGTCTGACACAAAAATGAGTTGTAATAATCTAGAGACAAAACTGCAATGATAAAACAGCATTCAGTTCAGTTCAGTTCAGTCGCTTAGTCATGTCCCAAATCTTTGCGACCCCATGAATTGCAGCACGCCAGGCCTCCTTGTCCATCACCAACTCCCAGAGTTTATTCAAACTCATGTCCATTGAGTCAGTGATGCCATCCAGCCATCTCATCCTTGTCTCCTTTCTCCCCCTGCCCTCATTCCCCCAGCATCAGGGTCTTTTCCAATGAGTCAACTCTTGGCATGAGGTGGCCAAAAATATTGGAATTTCAGCTTCAGTGTCAGTCCTTCCAATGAACACCCAGGACTGGCTTCCTTTAGGATGGACTGGTGGATAGCCTTACAGTCCCAAAGGGGCTCTCAAGAGTCTTCTCCAACACCATAGTTCAAAAGCATCAATTAATCATCGCTCAGCTTTCTTCACAGTCCACCTCTCACATCCATACTTGACACTGGAAAAAACATACCTTGACCCGATGGAAACCCTTTTTTGTCAAATTTACCTTCTACTAACTATGCACATACTTTAATTTTCAAAACAAGTTTAGCCAATTTTAGAGTGGTTAAAAATTTTCCCGAATGGTAGTTAAAGAGAGAGTATGTTGAGCTGGGAGCTTTAAAAAAGTAGCTGAAAGAAATCCCCCACAAAAAAGGTGATGACCAAAGAGAGTGAAAAAATCTTT
>JAJLRB010002652.1:0-13720 GCA_020976825.1 Odocoileus hemionus | reverse complement strand
ATTGTTAGTATTTTTATTTCATAAAATAAAAACATGCATCCTAGAAACTATAAAAGCCAACCTTCAATGATAAACACTGTGCGGTAGACTCTATTTTTTTCTTAATTAAGGAGAATTCTATTTTAGTAACATTTTAATGACACTAAGTGGAAGTATTCCCAGGTCCGGCACTTGGGGTTAAAGAACCCAGCTGCAAAGGCTGGAGACGTTATTAATACGATTGTTCGGTTATCAAATCGCTGGGTCACCAGATGATTCGTCTGAATTGGGTAGGGTCCTATGGCTACCCACTCCACATCTTGTCTTGCCTGAATAAAGTTTTACCCCATGTACAGAGAAGTAGGAGGCGTCCATGGGCTTCATGGAAATGTTGGGGGCATTTTGAAGGTTTGCCAAAAAGAGCTTGGGAGGTTGGCCTGTAAGTGACCCTTAGCATCACACTAAGCACGGAACTAATTTTTTTTTTTTTTTTTTCGGGGGGGGGGGTATGTTTACAGATCACATACTTGGTCAGCTGAAAAGTAGTATATTTTTTGTAACCAGGCATATTACATGTTCCACTCTACAATACTTGCATTTTCAAAAAGTATCCAGAAAATAGTGTTGTTGTATGAGAAAGAAAAATATCCCTGTTGAAAATTCTCAAGTGTGTCGCTTACTAAAGTCTGAAGTGTTTAAAACGAGGGCTCTACTCTCACAGGAAATAAAATAAAGCATGTGATCCTGTCCCTGGTCTATATTACTGCAGCGACGTGAGTTTAATGAAACAAATCATCTACAAACAAATGGCTTCTTAAAAATTTTTAAAGGACAGTTTGGGAGATAGGGCCAGAGAAAAATGCAAAGAAATCTTTAAGGGCAACTTTCTCTCTCTCTCTTTCTCTCGCCCTGCCACTGCTTTTTCTAAAAAAGTCTGAGAAATAAGGTCTGGAGGTTCGGAGATTAAAAGCGTACTGTGCTTGACATACCTTGCTAAAAATTTAAAAAAAAAAGGGGGGGGGCGGCATTTTGTCGTCATTTTTGTGTTCTGAGAAATCCAATATCTGGGGGGCCCAAGTCTTACTCGTATGTACATTTTTAAGAACTTAATGTTGTTATTTAGAACTAAGAAAATATTTCCCAAAATTTTTAAGCTATATAGGATATTCTTAAAACAACAGAAGATCGTGGTGGGTAAACACATGGCTTTGAAGTAAAAAAAAAGTGGTCTCATTTTCATGTTCGTGGGTGCTCAGTCGTTTCTCAAGGAAATCTTCCCAAGGAATAAACCCACGTCTCCTGCATTGCAGTCAGATTCTTTACCGCTAAGCCACCAGGGAAGCCCCGGACTCACTATTACAGAGTCCGGACAGAAAATGGTCTCTTAAAGAAATCCATATGCTAATCCCTGGAATCTGTGATAAATATGTTATCTGCATGGCAAAAAGGGACACCAAGATATGATCTAAACCATGGATCTTGAAATTAATGAAATTAAAAGTTGCCTGCTCCTTGGAAGGAAAGCTATGACAAACCTATAGCATATTCAAAAAGAAGAGACATCACTTAGTCAGCAAAAGTCTATACAGTCAAAGCTATGATTTTTCTAGTAGTCATGTAAGGATGTGAGAGTGGACCATAAAGAAGGCTGAACACTGAAGAACTGATGCTTTTGAACTGTAGTGTTGGAGAAGATTCTTGAGTGACTTGGGCAGCAAGGAGATCAAACCAGTCACTCCTAAAGGAAATAAACTCTGAATATTCATTGCAAGGACTGATGCCCAAGTATAAGCTCCAATACTTCAGCTACCTGATAGCAGAAAGGGAAGAGGATGGTACCACCCTTATGGTAGAAAGTGAAGAGGAACTAAAAAGCCTATTGATGAAAGTGAAAGGGCAGTGAAAAATTTGGCTTAAAAACTCAACATTCAGAAAACTAAGATCATGGTATCTGGTCCCACCACTTCATGGCAAATAGATGGGGAAACAATGGAAAAAGGTGACAGACTTTATTTTGGGGGGGCTCCAAAAATCCACTGCAGGTGGTGACTGCAGCCATGAAACTAAAAGATGCTTGCTCCTTGGAAGAAAAGCTATGACCAACCTAGACAGCATATTAAAAAGCAGACACGTTATTTCGCCAGCAAAGGTCCATCTAATCAAAGCTACTGGTTTTTCCAGTAGTCATGTATGGATGATGAGATTTTGGACTGATAAAGAAAGCTGAGTGCTATAGAATTAATGCTTTTGAACTGTGGGTTGGAAAAGACTTTTGAGAGTCCCTTGGACAGCAAGGAGATAACACCAGTCATCCTAAAGGAAATCAGTCATGAATATTCATTGGAAGGACTGATGCTGAAGCTTAAACTCCAATACTTTGGCCACTTGATGCAAAAGCACTGACTCATTTGAAAAGACCCTGACACTAGGAAAGACTGAAGGCGGGAGGAGAAGGGGATGACAGAAGGATGAGATGGGGGGATGGCATCACCAACTCAATGGATATGAGTTTGAGCAAGCTCAGGAGTTGGTGATGGACAGGGGAGGCCTGGCGTGCTACAGTCCATGGTGATCGCAAAGAGTCGGACACGACTGAAGCAACTGAACTGAACTGAACTGATGTCAAGAGTCAATCATTGGAAAAGATCCTAATATCTGGGAAAGATTCAAGGCAGGAGGAGAAGAGGATGATGGAGGATGAGATGATTGGATGGCATCACTGACTCAGTGGACATGAGTTTGAGCAAACTCCAGGTGACAGTGAAGGACAGGGAAGCCTGGTGTGCTGCAGTCTATGGTGTTTGAAAAAGAGTCAGACTTAGACAATTTAGTGATCCTGAACAAAACAACAACAGCAACAGTGCATATCTCAGATTAGTTATGCAAGTGAAATTACAAAATATTAAAAGCACGTTCATATAGTGTTACAACATATAGTAAAACCTTTAATTAATATTAATATACATGTTTCTTCATGGAATCAACATTAAAAACCTTAGTTTAAAAATGTCCTCTGTAGTCAATAATAGCCTGAGAATTACTGATAAGTTCATTATGGCAGGACTTTTCAAAGCACTTAATACATTACACATGAATTTTGAATCTCCAAGAGGATATATTGCTCTGCAGTGTTGTCCAAAGGTTTTGACTAGAAAATTTAGATATTCAAAGAATAATTTTGTATCCTTTGTAGCATGCTTCAGAAAAATAATCGACTAAATTTTGAGGAAACACTGTAAAAGACAAACATAGTCTAGAAGGGACAATATATTGAGTTGCTATTTATTTATTAATGTTTCTTAGTATAGGAATATAAAAAATTAATAAATTATAAGTAGTAAAAACTATATTAAGTAATATTTATAATCTACATTGACAGAAGAGCTTTTCTGGAATTTCCTTTAAAGGGTTGATAGTGGTGATTATTAAAATGTTAATCATTAAACTAAGTGAAAAAAGTCTGCCTGGCAAGACATCATGAGTCAGGGGAGTCGATTACCATGTGTTCAATTCAGAAATTAATATAGAAAGAAGATTTTATCTCCAAATTATCTAAGACTCAAGGATTCAGATGATAGCCCGACTGTCCAAAATGTTCTCTCTTCAAAGTACATTTGATGATATAAAGTAGGTTACACAGGTTTGGAAGAAGCCAAAGTAAAAGATTTTTGGGTGCTCCATTAGCAAAAGGCAGTATTCTACATCCACACACTAAACATTCTTTGTCAATTTTCCCCCCCCTAACTTTTTCCTCTTCTTGTTTTTTATTTTCCCCCATAGTAGATGCTTTAGATAATGGGCTATTATCAGCTTTGGGGATCATGTCAATGAAGACGGCCAACAATTTTAACTAGCAATAAAATACACATGGCCCTTGTGAAGATTCATTTTCTAGGTGTGTAAACTTGGCTGGACTACAGGTGTATTCAGACATTTGGTAAAACATTGTTCCAGCTGTGTTTTGGGGTTGTTTCTGAAAAGACATTAGCGTTTTGAATGAGTAGTCTGAGTAAAGCACATAATCCTCCGGAATGTGGGTGGGCCTCATTCAATCAACTGATCTAAAATGTGTATAGAACTATTGTGGAATACAAGAACTCTTTTTAAACTTATATGTCTCACAGGTAAAAGAATCTGCTGGCGTGTGGGAGACCTGGGTTCATTCCCTTAGGTTGGAATAGATCCTCTGAAGATACAAATACTATAGAACACTAATTTCTGAATTAAAAAGGAATTCCTCCACCTTCTTTGAGCTGGGACAATCAAGTATTCTGTTCTCAGACTCAAGGTGTAACTGAGCTCCTCTTGAGTCATAAACGGCTAACCTTCAGATTGAGATCTATCTATTTTAGATAGATAGATGTGTATACATGTATGACTAAGTAGTATATGACTCTTTGGGACCCCATGGGACTGTAGCCACCAGGCTCCACTGTCCATGGGATTCTCCAGGCAAGAATACTGGAGTGGGTAACCTTTCCTTCTCCAGAAGGATGTTCCCGATCTAGGAATCAATCCCAGGACTGCGGCAATGCAGGCAGATTTTTTTACTGTCTGAGCCACAGAGCCACCCAGGTGGCGGTAGTAGTCGTGAACCCGTTTGCCAATACAGGAGACAGTAGACGCAGGTAGAAACCTCGGTGGGGAAGATCGCCTGGAGAAGGGAATGGCAGCCCTCTCCATTATTCTTGTCTGGAGAATGCCATGGAAAGAGGAGCCTGGTGGGCTGCAGTCCGTAGGGTCGCAAAGAGTTGGGACACGACTGAAGCAGACTTAGCATAGTTAGAGAGATAAGTAGACAAGCAGATAGATAATTTCTGAAGAGATAATGTCTGTGAACTTTCCAGAATAGATGTATTGGCAGTCGCGGATTAACGAACGGAGGAAAGTTTATGGTGGTCCTCTGCTATTAAGTAGCAGTATTCTAAAGAGAAATAACAGAGAATGCATCAAACTATGTAAATGGAAATTGCTGAAGATGATTTAGAGATTTCAGAATCTGAGTCATTTGAAAAATGAAGACTGCAATAAATGAAACATTGAAATCAAAAGAGGAAACAGGGTTAAGCTTTGATTGATTCCACCCCCCTCCCTCCGCATTGGGGTACAAGGAGAGAAAGAGAGGAAATAGACAAACAACTCTTTCAACTTTGTGCCCAGTGAGTCTGAGTTACATCAAGCAGTTAAACATTTGTCAGTAATAACAGGGGGTTGAGGCAAAAAAAAAAACAAATTTAGGCCAGGTTAAAAAATGTATGCGTATAAAAGCATTCTTGAGATGTAATATATGTGACAGTTTTATATATATATATATATGAAAGTGAAAGTGTTAGTCGCTCAGACGTGTCCGACTCTTTGTGACCCATGGACAGCAACCCACCAGAATCCTCTGTCCATGAATTCTCCAGGCAAGAATACTGGAGTGGGCTTCCATTCCCTTCTCCAGGGGATCTTCCCAACCCAGGGATTCAAACCTGGGTCTCCTGCTTTGCAGGCAGATTCCTTACGGTCTGAGCCACCAGGGAAACCCATGTACTTTTATACACAAACATAAATTTTATATAGCCAAAGACAGACATCAGGGTTGATCTGCTGTTATCCTTTGTGTACTCCCACAGCCTGGAACACTCTGTCTTGGACATAGACTTCTCTCAGTAAGTGATGTTTTACTGATCTAAAATGTATAGAACTATTGTGGATACAAGGAGAATACCTTCTATACTTGTCTCACATGGTAAAGAATCTGCCTGCAGTATGGGAGATTGGGTTCAACCCTTGGGTTGGGAAGATCCTCTGGAGAAGGGAATGGCAACCCACTTTGGTATTCTTGCCTGGAGAATTCCATGGACAGAGGAGCCTGGCAAGAGCCCTACAGTCCCGTAGGGTCACAAAGAGTGAACACACACAAACATACTTGTCTCAGAATCATTCCACTGAAATATTTTCTCTTTTCTTTTCTCTTTTCTCCTTGTCAGACTGTATTTTTAAAAATATTTATATTCTCAGATAATGCCACTATTTAAGACACAAGATCTCATTTCATATTATTACATTAAAGTGCATCTCATAATTAGGTGCTAAATGTGATTTAGTATCTCCATATGGACTTTTATTAAGAAAATTAAATTTAAATGCTTGGACAGTATGACTTTTAACTGAATTGAAAATTGGCTGCTAAATTTTCAGCAGAGGAATAAAAACCTTGTATAAACGCTGTTACCACAGGTCTACTGGATCTCTGAAAAATGACATGGTACAAGCTATGATTACAGAGATATTCCCAAATGCAACAGTTAGTTATCCAGAAAGGAAATAAACTAAGATTTGGTACAAATTTAGCTTGCAATATGAAAACACAGTCAAAAAAACATTCAAACCAATGAAGGTAAAAAGTTAACTAATGTTCAACTTACATAGATAAGAAAACTATGAGCATAGCCTACAAACTTTTAATTGATTCCTACATCCTTTTCTTTTTCCTAATTTTAAGGAAAAGCACTTAATTAATCCTGATGCCTGTGATGTCCCATTTTGAGGACACCAATTTATTAGGCTTTGAGGAGTATCTTTCTTAGTCATGGTATGTTGGAGTGTACTTTATCTTGATAATGGTTGATGTTTTTCAAGTGTGTGGGTTTTTTTTTTTTTTTTTTTTTTTAGCTATACTTATTTGAAATGATCCATGTTTTTCATTTATTCTCTTAATATGATGTACCATTTGGCCCTAGTGTTATTACAGTAAATATTTACTCAAACATGGAATTGGCTTTGGAATTGGGTAATGGGAAAAGGCTAGAAGAATTTTGAGAAATACGATAGAAAAAAAAGCTACTTGACACATACAAATATGGATGGTGAAAGACTCTGCCCGTGAGAGCTTTTTCTTTTTTTCAGAAAGAAGCAAGAGGGTGGGCTCAGCTCAGAGATAATGTTGCATTATCTTAGAGAAAGGGTTTGGCCAGTTGGGCTACACAGGTTGGAGGTGTGTGGTGGGTGATTGCGGAGCGAAACTTCATCTGTATTTACAGTCACTCCGTGTTTGCTCGCGTTACCACCTGAGCTCCACCGTCCTATGAGTCAGTGGTTGCACTAGGTTTCACATAGGAGAGCATGAACCTGCTATGTTTGAATCATCTGAAGCCATTCCCCCCTCTGGTCTACGGGAAAAAATTGTCCTCTTCCATGAAACCAATCTACTTCTGCCAAACAAAAAAAATTACTAAGGTTGGGGACCACCACTTTCCCTTAAAGTATATTTTAATGTGTTAGTCACTCAGTCATGCATGGATTCTTTGTGAGGTCATGGACATAATAGCCCCCTAGGCTCCTTTTTCTAGGGAATTATCCAGGCAAGAAATCCTGATTCCCATTTCCATTTACTGGGGATCTTCCCAACCTAGGGATCAAACCCAGGTCCCTTGTAGGCAAATTCTTTACCATCTGCACACCAGGGAATTCCAGAGTATATTTAAAATTATCATAACTAACCTATTGGTAAAATATGATGTTTAAACAAGCTGACTGGTAAGGCTCAGAAGAAAATGAGGAACATATTTATTGGATAAACTTGGAGGCAAAGAAGATCCTTTATTACGTAGAGGTAAGAAAATCTAGCTGAATTGTGGTTGTAAATAAAATTAAAAAAAAAAATAACATAATAAATAAATTTGGATTATAGCTAAGGAAGTTATCCAGCAAATGGTGAAGGTTGGGGCCTGGTTTCCTCTTGCATCTATGAGAGTTACAAATGTAACCAGTAAGAGAGTAGAAATTGTGGGGAATGAAATGTTAAGTAAAAGGAACAAGGACTTCATGAACTGAGAAATTCTCAACTAGTTGGGATAGACAAATAGATGCTACAATTAGGATGGGTCATGTATTGTAACATCCAAGAATGCATGCGTTCGTAGAGAAAAAGAGTGCCTGGACAACCTTTCTTAGTTCCTCTGAAGATCCAAAAGATCAGAGAATTATTATCAATGCTTAACAGAGACCTACCCCGAGATTAGAGATAAGATGTTCAGGGGAGGAGTTGTGAAAAGAAGGGTTTGGTTTTTACTGAGTGAATCCTTGTGGGGTGCATGAAGATCCAAAAGATAGAACATTTGAGAATATTCTACCAGCAGAAATACTGTGAACTTTGAATAAAGGCACAGAAGGAGGAAGAAATAAAAGAGGACTGTCAGACACCTCAAATTCTAGAAGTATGAAACAGATTATTGATAAGACCACTCGAGGCCAGCAGGCACTGTCTTTCCTGAAAAAGAAGAATGACTCAGAGTATAGAACTTTGAGTCACAGATTGTTTCCATGCATTGTAACCTAATGGAATGTATTGTGTTGTGTGTGTGTGTTCAGTTGTGTCCAACTCTTTGTGACTCCATGGACTGTACCCTGCCAGGCTCCTTTGTCCATGGAATTTTCCAAGCTAGAGTGCTGGAGCGGGCTGCCATTTCCTACTCCAGTGGATCTTCCTGTCCAGCCACCACATCTCTTGACATCGTGCATCGGCTGCCTGCCTTTTTTTTTTTTTTTCTTTTTACTACTGTACCACCTGGAAATTCAATGGAATTTACCATACTTGATTTCAGAATTGCTTTAGAATCAGTGACAAGTTTTCTTACTTCTATTTTAACACTTGGATTATATGAAGATGTCTAGAGCTGTTTATCTCTGACTGTCCCTACAAATAGATTCTGGCAGCAATAAATTTCTGTCTTATTTTACGGGTCAACAGATGGTGAGGAATACTTGACCTGGACTGAATCATATAGAGAATGTGACCCTTATCTGATTATTTAGAAAGAATTTTGGACTTTGGAGTTCACGATAGTTTAAATAATAGAATTTGAACTTTGAGTGAGTGTGTAATGATTGAGACTTTGGAATGAGGTGAAATGTAGTTTCAATGACAGATAAATGTAAATCTTTGACAGCTCAGAGGGGCATACTATAATTAAGAGAATAAGGTCCATTAAAATTTGTCATAAAAGAACAAGGGGCTCCCTAGTAGCTCAGTGATAAAGAATCTGGCCTTCCAGTGCCAGAGATGTTGGTTATATCCTTGGGTGAGGAATCCTGGAAAGTGAATGGCAACCCACTCCAGTATCCTTGCCTGGGAAATCCCATGGAACGGAGGATCCTGATGGGCTACAGCTCGTGGAGTCAACAAAGACAAGACTCAACTCCCGTTAGCAACTAAACAACAGCAACAGCCAATACATCCAGACCTGTGAATCTGTCTCTTGCTATGGTAAAAATAACTATGCATAGTGTATTAAGTTAAAGATATAAAGGTGAAAAAATTTATCTTAGATTTTCTAGGCAATACCAATGTAATCATACGGGGTCCATTTATGAGAAGAAGCAAGATATCAAAGACACAAGTGCTGATGGGGGTACAATGGACAAAGAGAAAAAGCAGTGTGGTCTGGGTCCATGAGCAAAGAAAGAATACCAGCCCTGCAACTACTGCAGCTATTGCAAAATTCACTTCATTCATGGTCCCCGACTCTGTGGTGACCCATAGACGACCCCACCAGTCCCTGGGATTTCTCCAGGCAAGAACACTGGAGTGGGTTGCCATTTCCTTCTCCAGTTGCATGAAAGTGAAAAGTGAAAGTGAAGTCGCTCAGTAATGTCTGACTCTTCGCGACCCCATGGACTGCAGCCTACCAGGCTCCTCTTGTCATGGATTTTCCAGACAAAAGTACTGGAGTGGGGTGCCATTGCCTTCTCTCAGGATATGTCTGGTGGTGAAAGTCTGATGCTGTAAAGAACAATATTGCATAGGAACCTGGAATGTAAGGCCCATGAGTAGATTGGATATTGTCAGGCAGGAGGTGGCAAGAGTAAACATTGACATCTTAGGGATCAGAGAGCTAAAATGGACTGGAATGGGTGAATTTAATTCAGATGACCATTATATCTACTACTATGTGTAACAATCACTTAGAAGAAATGGAGTTGTCCTCATAATCAAGAAACTAGTCAGAAATGCAGTACTTGGTTGCAGTCCAAAAAATGACAGTATGATCTTGGTTTCTTAACAAGCAAACTACAAATCCAAGTCTTCCCAACACTAATGCTGAAGAAGCTTAAGTTGCCCCAGTTTATGAAGCCCTACAAGATTTTAGGACTAACCCCAAAAAAAAAAAAAAAAAAAAAAAAGATTCCTTTTTATCATAGGAGTGAATGAAAAAGTGGAAGTCAAGGATATCGGAAAGGTAACAGGAAGTTTGGTTTTGGAGTAAAAATGAAGTAGGGCAAAGGCTAGCAGAGTTTTGTCAAGAAAACATGCTGTCAGAGTAAATACCCTTTTCAAAACAAACAAGAGTGACTCAACCGGACATCCCCAGTTTGCTCAATCCAAAATCAGTTGATTATATTTGCACCCAAAGATAAAAGATGTTCTCTATAGTCAGCAAAAAACGAGACCTGGAGTGACTTGACTTGTTCATCAGTCCTTTTCAAAATTCGGTTTAAAAGTGAAAAAAAATAGGGAAAACCTGGGGACCTTTAGGTTGACCTAAATAAAATTTTTGATTACCAGTAGTGATGAAAAATAGATTAAAAGGATTAGATCTGATAGAAAGTGCCTAAAAATGTCAATGGAGACTCCTAAGTTTGTGTAAGAAGGCAGTCACCAAGCCAAACCAAAGAAAAAAAAATGCAGGAAGCGGAAGTGGTTCTCTCAGGAGGTTTTACAAGTAGTAAAAAAAGAAAAAAAGGAAAAGGGGCGGGAGAAAGGGGGAAAAGACATCCTGATGAATGAAAGTTCCAGAGAACAGAAAGGAGAGATAAGAAAGTCTTCGTGAGAATGAAAAGGGAAATAGGGAAAAAAATAGGTGGGAAAGACTAGAGATTTTCAAGGAAATTGGAGATAAAAGGGGAATAGTTCTTGCAAAAATGGCCAATAAAGGATAAAAATTGAAAGTACCTAAAAAACAAAAAGATTAAGAATAAGTGGCGAACACACAGAAAAAACTATCAAAAAAAGGTTTTAAGGGACCAAAAACCCATATGGTGTGCCCACCCCTAGAACCGACATCGGGAGAAAGAAGTAAGTGGGCCTTGGGAAAAAGTTTTTCCACTAAAACTATGGAAATGGTTGGGGAATTTTCCAGCGGAGCATTTTTTAAATCCAAAGATGAGATTTTAAAAAGTGCTGATCAGTATGGCGAATTTTGGAAAATCAGAGGGGCCCGGGATGGAAAAGGGTCAATTTTCATTCCAATCCCAAGGAAGCAATCCCAAAAAATGTTCAAACTTCACAATTGATTATTTCACAGGATAGCAAATAATGCTCAAAATTTCAAGATAGGTTTAACAGAATGTGAACCAAAAAATTTTTAGATGCTCAAGCTGGATTTAGAAAAGGAGAGGAAAGAGATTTAAATTCCAAATCTGTTAGATTTTTAAGAAAAGCAAGAGGTTCCGGAAAAATTACTTCTGCTGCATTTGGGTTACTAAAAAGCCCTTTTACGGTCAGTGGGGGTTTGTTCTCAGTATGTCTGCTCTCTGAAAACCCCATGGTATAGCCCCCCAGGCCCTTGCCCATGGGATTCTAAGTAAAGAAAATGGAGTGGGTTGCCTTCCCTTCTCCAGATCTTTTTCCCAAAGCGGGATTGAAATGGGTTTTCCTGATTGCAGGGGTTCTTTACCTCTACACAGGGAAGCAGCTGAGTAAAATAAAAAAGGGTTCAATATAAAATAATGAAAGCAAAATATTAGAAATCATACAAAAAATTTTATCACAAAGTCTAGTGGGGGAGATGGAGAAAATATTTCAATTAAGTGATGAACAATTTTTGTTTTTTTTTTAAAAAAAATTTTTATCTATCCTCTGTGTTTAAGAGGTGGATCTTCACTATTGTCTTCATTTATGGTTCTTGTAAAGTATAGCAGAGGAATCCAAAAAGTGTGTATAGCATTTCCTTGTTTGGGACCAATTTCCTACCAGGTGAAAATGAAATAATGCCCCCAAAAAAATGCTCACGTTCCCCCTCATTTTGAACAACCCCCAGCTGGATCAGCCTTTGGGAAAAAACTATAACAATGCCAATGGGAAGGAGTTACTGCCACATGGCTGTCCATCTAAGGTGCTTTGAAAGAGCGAGAACTCAATAGCCTTTGTGGCAAATTCATCAATTCATGACTGGCACAGGTATTTTTTTTCTTTTGACATGGTCCCCGCTGCGCATTAATTTCTCTGACTGGTCCTTGTAGAAAACTTTCCCCCAAGTTAAAGGTTTTACCTTTTGGGGCCCCTTATTTAATTTACAATTGTGCAGTAGCATTTTGGGATTCAGGTTTTAAATTATTAGGGAAAAAACCCGTGCAGTTTTTCTTTGCTGTGGGAAAGGCAAAGGGCCCCCCCAACCTCAGAAAACATCAAATAGGGCATTCCCCCGATTGGAGAAGTTCTGTGATATGGTGTGTTTGAGGAGTGGGATTCCAAAGACTTTAGAAAAAAAATTCATGGTGTGATTGTTTTCTAAAACCCGGTCATCATATTTTCCCCTCCAATAGTCTTCCAATTGGAAATTTTGGTAATATTATTATTTTTGATTTGTGAGGGTCAAAAAAACTGGAAAATTCTTCAAAAGAGGGAAAAAAAAAAAAGAGAGATGGAATACCGACCCCCTTACCCCACCTCTCGAAACCGTATGAGGTTAAGAAGCAAAGTTAAAACCCGACATGGAACAATGGTGGTTCCCAAATTTGGGAAAAGGGGTAATCAAAACTGTAATCATCACCCTACTTATTTAACTTATATGTAGAGTACATCATGAGAAAAGCCAAGCTGCATGAAGCCAAGCTGGAATCAAGATTGTGGAGAAATTCAATAACCTAGGTATCCCGATGACACCCTGGTGGCAGAAAATGAAAAAGGAAAACTAAAAAGGCCCCTTTTATCAAAGTGAAAAGGGGTGAAAGGCTAGCTTAAAAAAAACATCAAAAACAAAGGGTCATGGATCCGCCTCACTTCATGGAAAAAGATGGGGAAACAAAAGAAAAAAATTTGGAAAACTTTATTTTCTTGGACTCCAAAATCACTGCGTGGTGACTGCAGCCATGAAATTAAAGACACTTGCTCCTTGGATGAAAAGCTATGACCCAACTAGACAGCATTTTTTAAAAGGCGACACATTTATTTTGCCAACAAAGGTCCTCTAGTCAAGGCTTGGTTTTTTCAGTGGGCATGCATGGATGTGGAGTTGGACATAAAAAAAAGTGGTGCTAAAGATTTATACTTTTGAATTGTGGGTTGGAGAAGACTCTTGAAGTCCTTGGACTGCAGAAGACAAACCAGTCAATCCCAAAAAGGGAAATCAACCTGAAAATTCTTTGGAAGGATGTGTTGAAGTGAAAATCCCCTACTTTGTACCTGAGCAAAGAACTGATGATTTGAAAAGACCTGATGCTGGGAAAAGATTGAAGCGGAGAAGGGGGAAAAAGAGGATAAAGGGGGTGGGATGGCATCCCAACTTGATCTATGAGTTCAAGCAGTTTCCCGTAGTTAGTGAAGGGCAGAGAAGGCTGGCTGTTGCAATCCAAGGGGCCAAAGGTCAGCATACTGGTGACTGGCTGAATTGAACACGGGTTTTCCTAGAGAATTTTCATGTTACAGAATGACTATTGAGAAAATTCATATTCTGATGTTGGGGGTAGTATTTTTATAAATTTTTTTTTAAAGAAAAACTGGGGACTGAGAAATTTATGCCCTTTAATTGTGGTG
>JAJLRB010002651.1:0-13735 GCA_020976825.1 Odocoileus hemionus | reverse complement strand
TTTTTTCCTAGCTAGCTTAGTTTTAAAATTTTTTGGAGCCGGATAGGAACCACGTATGTCTAACTCCAAAGCTTTGTGGTCTTAATTTTACAAACTGACCTTTTGTGTCTAGAATAATTGTAGGTTTTTTCTTTGTTTTGCTCGGGATTTGCAGGATTTTGTTTTATTTTGTTTTTCTTTTCATCTGGGGGTTTTATGGACCATGACTCAGCAGTTCAGCTCAAATGTTCTTTCTCCTGAAGCTGTTCACAAGTCATTTCATCCTTCCTTCCCTTTATTGCCTTTGCACTTTGCATTTAGGTTGTGATTCTTTAAGTCCAGTTACTGGTATAAAAGCTTTATCCCCCTACATCTAAGTTTGCAAAATTATAGGCCAATTCACATTCCACTTTTTAATCCCTTTGAGCAGTGGTGGTCAAATTTTATCATGCACCAAAATTACCTGGAGAGCAGATTTAAAAAACAGATGACTGGTACCACAACTAGAATTTCTGATTCAGTAGGTTTAACTGTGGCCCCAAATTTACTTTTCTAATAAATACCCGGGTGTGATGGTGTGTGTTGTACTGTTGACCCAGGGGGCAAAGATATTCAAGAAACCCAAAAAGAGAAAGAGAAAAGTATGAGACTGGAAAGGCAGAAGAAAATATGGTTGTATTCTGAGCTGATTTTTTATGATCTTGATAGCAGACAGCATTGTCAGTAAATCTGCATCATCACTGCTGGGTAAAATGGCTTATACTCAATAATTATGGAGTTTAGAGAATCATAAATGTAAAGTGGATACAGAAGTTAATGAAGAAAAAGGGCAAGAATATATACGGCTCAAAAGACAGAAGCATAAAACTGAAAAGCAAGATCTGGGAAAAACAGTAGGTTAAATGGACCAATACAAAAATAAAAGTTATGAAACTAAATTCATGTGTGCTAGAACTGTGAGGGGATGAAAATCATCTTTTTAAAACTCCTCACTGTACAGATGATGAAACTGGGGCTGGTGAATTATGGTGACTTTCCCAAAGAAACAAAAGCTACCCCTGACTCAACCGGGGACTTGAATTTTTGGGTTTTCTCAAAGAAGCTTTCCACTGTAGTCATGATATAGTCATATCTAGAAACACAGGGAAAACCTCTAACCATCACTATGCAGTCCAATGCCAAGTATGTAAAAAACTTTATCTCTACCGGATACAAAACAACTATCAGCTGTCACAATTCTTCCAGCTGGAGTTTTAGGACTTGGCTTTGTAGACTAAAGAAAATTTTTCCCTCTCTCCCTGTCATCAAATTGATTCTTTTTAAAAAAAACAAAAACCCAGGGTTCCATTTATTTTTCTCCCTTAGCTAAAAGAATTCATACAAATGGTTAGAGTAAAAATGTCAGCAAAAAATGATCTTGGGGAGATCTTGAGGTCAGAGTCTGGGCAGAAATCTCTCCAAGTGTGCATAACTACCTATAATTTACAGGAGATTGGGAGTCAATAGATTTCTGAATGGCTGACTCCACATTCTCTTCCTCTTTAGGTAACACTGTTTGTCAGAAACTTGGACAGAGTCTTGTCATATATCACAAGAAAAGGTTTTGCCCTAAGTGACCTGTGTTTGGTTGTTGTTTTATTCCAAACTTCTTTTTCCTGGCTGCCCAAACTCACTAAAAATGCTATTATTAACAAACCCCATATCTTTGATTCATCTAAGCCCCATATTTGTTAATTATCAAAGTATTACAATTTGGCTCCTTTTTTCTGTACTCCCTTTCAGCCACATTGCAGGTACGAGCCTGCCTACCCTCTGGGAAGCACCAGAATGCCTGCCAGATCTACATTCCTTCTGTGGGATTTCCACTCAAAAAGCTATACCAGCCTGCCTGGTTATTCGGGAGGACCTGACCCCAATTCAGTCAATTTGCTACACGGGCCCAGTAGGCTATGAAATGCCCTAGGGTAAGAACTCTCCCTTTTATAGGGTTGGTGACGGGACTAAAACCAAAATCAGTTCCTCTACTTAAGAAGTGTGTTTGTTTTTTATAAAGTAGAAAAAGCCAGTTAATTTTAATGGTAGAAGGAATAGAAGCCAAAACAGAAGTTCCATTTGCATGGTAGAGAGATCAAAGTTGGGAGCATTGCTGGAGGGTATGGTGGGTAAACTCCAGTTTGTCAATAACAACCAAAAAACAAAAAACAATAATGGCTTTACACTACTGAGCTCTCACTATGTTTCCCGATATGGTAAGAAATTCACACATGTTATTCCCTCAAACCTTACAACCACCTATGAGTTTAGTTCTAGTATTATCTCCCTTTCCACGATGAGAAAAACTGAGGCAGAGAGAAATTAAGGAAGTGCACAAAAAATTCCTTTGTGGGGGAAATGGAATTCTCAGCCTACATTTGTTTGATTCTAGAATCCTTGCTCTTACTCGCTATCCTGAATTAGAGCTTCATTTCAGACTTAAATTGAAGAAAGTAGGGAAAACCACTAGACCATTCAGGTATGACCTAAATCAAATCCCTTACAATTATACAGTGTAAGTGAGAAATAGATTTAAGGGACTAGATCTGATAGACAGAGTGCCTGATGAACTATGGATGGAGGTTCGTGACATTGTATAGGAGACAGGGATTAAGACCATTACCAAGAAAAAAAAATGCAGAAAAGAAAAATGGCTGTCTGAGGAGGGCTTACAAATAGCTATGAAAAGAAAAGAAGCAATGGCAAAGAGAAAAAGGAAAGATATACCCATTTGAATGAAGAGTTCCAAAGAATAGCAAGGAGAGAAAAGAAAACCTTCCTCCGTGATCAGTGCAAAGAAATAGAGGAAACCAACAGAATGGGAAAGACTAGAGATCTCTTCAAGAAAATTCGAGATACCTGGGGAACATTTCATGAAAAGATGGGCTCAAAAAAGAATAGAAATGGTATGGACCTAATAGAAGCAGAAGATATTAAGAAGAGGTGGCAAGTATATAGAAGAACTATACAAAAAAGATCTTCAGAATCCAGATAAACATGATGGTGTGATCACTCACCTAGAGCCAGACATCCTGGATTGTGAAGTCAAGGGCCTTAGGAAGCATCACTATGGACAAAGCTAGTGGAGGTGATGGAATTCCAGTTTAGCTATTTCAATCCTGAAAGATGAGATGCTGTGAAAGTGCTGCATTCTTAATATGCCAGCAAAATTGGAAAAAACTCAGCAGTGGTCACAGGACTGGAAAATGTCAGTTTTCATTTCTAATCTCCTTAAAGAAAGGCAATGCCAAAGTCAATGTTCAAAACTACCTGCACAATTGCACTCATCTCACACACTAGTAAAGTGATGCTCAAAATTCTCCACAAGCCAGGTTTCAGATGTTCAATACATGAGGGAACTATTGAAACTTCACAGAGTTCCCAGATATTCAAGAAAAGGCCAGAGATCAAATTGCAAACATCCACTTGGATCATCAAAAAGCAAGAGAGTTTCCAGAAAAAACATCTATTTCTGCTTTATTGACTATGCAAAGCCTTTGACTGTGTGGATCACAACAAACTGTGGAAAATTCTGAAAGAGATGGGAACACCAGACCACCTGACCTGCCTCCTGAGAAACCTGTATGCAGGTCAGGAAGCAACAGTTAGAACTGGACATGGAAAAACGAGACTGGTTCCAAATAGGGGAAAAGAGTACATTCAAGGCTGTATATTGTCACCCTGCTTATTTAACTTATATGCAGAGTACATCATGAGAAATGCTGGGTTGGAGAAGCACAAGCTGGAATCAAGATTGCCAGGAGAAATATCAATAACCTCAGATATGCAGATGACACCACCTTATGGCAGAAAGTGAAGAAGAACTAAAGAGCCTCTTGATGAAAGTGAAAGAGGAGAGTGAAAAAAGTGGCTTAAAAGCTCAACATTCAGAAAACTAAGATCATGGCATCTGGTTCCATCACTTCATGGCAAATAGATCGGAAAACAATGGAAACAGTGACAGACTTTATTTTTTGGGAGGGGCTCCAAATCAATGCAGATGTGACTGCAGCATGAAATTAAAGATTTTCTTACTCCTTGGAAAGAAAGTTATGACCAACCTAGACAGCATATTAAAAAGCAGAGACATTACTTTGCCACAACAAAGGTCCACCTAGTCAAGGCTATGGTTTTTCCAGTAGTCATGTATGGATGTGAGAGTTGGACTGTAAAGAAAGCTGAGCACCAAAGAATTGATGCTTTTGAACTGTGGTGTTGGAGAAGACTCTTGAGAGTCCCTTGGACTGCAAGGAGATCCAACCAGTCCATCCTAAAGGAAATCAGTCCTGAATATTCATTGGAAGGACTGATGCTGAAGCTGAAACTCCAATCTTTTGGCCACCTGATGCAAAGAACTGACTCATTTGAAAAGACCCTGATGCTGGGAAAGATTGAAGGCAGGAGGAGAAGGGGAGAACAGAGGATGAGATGGTTGGATGGCATCACTGACTCAATGGACATGAGTTTGAGTAAACTCTGGGAGCTGGTGATGGACAGGGAGGCCTGGCATGCTGTGGTCCATGAGGTCACGAAGAGTTGGACATGACTGAGCTGACCTGAGGAGGAGCGCAAGATGGCGGAGGAATAGGGACGGGGAGACCACTTTCTCCCTACAAATTATCGAAAGAACATTTGAACGCTGAGCAAATTTCACAAAACAACTTCTGATCCGCTAGCAGAGGAAATCAGGCGCCCAGATAAAGCAGCCCATTGTCTTCGAAGGGAGGTAGGACAATAATATAAAAGATTAATAAGTGGAGTCAAAAGAGCTACGGACGGACGACCCGTACCCGGGAAGTGGAGTCTTAATAGAGGCTAGTCTCCCACCATCAGATATATAGGAAAACCACTCGCAATGGCGGGGGATGGGGGGACGTTTTGGCCAATCTAACTGGGAGGAAAAAAAAATAAACAAAGGCTCACAGATTACGTGCCTAAAAGCAAACTCCCAGCAGAAAAGTACCCAGCAGAAGACGGGGCCCGCCCCGCCAAGCAAGCTAGTCAGGGGGACTTGGGGGCGGAACGGAGAGGATGTCACTTCACGCGATCCGCAGCGGCATTCTTCGGAGTAAGGACCGGCCCGAAGGACCTGGAGAGAAATCGGAGGGTAGCTTTTTTTTAAACGGTGGATAGCAATGGGTCAAATTAACTGGCCGGAACACACTCTGCTCCTGCGGTATCGCAGAAACGCCAAAAGGGACTGAGAAACTTCCAGGAAAAGTGAGCGGCCAATACACCGCTGGTGGAGTAGGACGGCAGGAGGAGGAGAGGCTGAAAAGGGCAAACTCAGCCCCTGAAGGAAGCCACCCACCTCCCACACTGCAAACAGGGCCTCCGTGTTCCTAGCTTAAAGACTGTCCCCGAGAGACACCGGATAATGGCGCGTGCGCGCGTGGGGTCGCATGGAGGGAAAAAAGCGCGGCCGTACCTGGGGAGATTGCGCCCAAGCCTCTGCGCTGCCATGAGTTAAAAAAAAAAAAAAACCCGGCCGCTCAGCCGCGGAGGGAAAAGGGACGCCGCATCAGGGGAGCTGTGCGCATCATCATGGGCTGCCTGAGGTAGCTCGACACGGTGGGAAAAGGCGTGCTAGCACCCAGGGAGAGTACGCCCAAGCCTCTGGCTGCCTGTAACCGATCAGGCTGGTGGAAGGCTGACCAAAAACGCTGGCGCATAACCGAATATCTGTTGCTTCTGCTGTGGCACGTACCCGAAAATTGGAAACCGATACTCAACGACAGGGCCGCTCCTATAGAGAGCAGCCTGGAGCCTGAGCAGTGTAGAACGGGGAACCAGCAACTGCACCCCCCGTGAGCGGGGCAAAACCCAGTGTGCCCGGAAACCTCAAGTGAGTGCTATCCATCACAGAGCGGTATACTGTCTGCAGCGCCCCGCCCTCCCCACGTGTAGCAGGACTGAACTGAACTGTGTGAGCGAACTGCTAAATAAGAGATCACGATCAATGCCCGCTGTGAGTCAGGGCGGTAAATTAGACACGCGAAGAGACGGCAACAGAAGCCAAATAAACAAAGGGAATCCTGCTTCAGAAAGGACCAGGTGCAAATTCAGATTAAATCCCTGAAGGTAACACCGAAACTACACCGGGAAGGGGCCTACGACATATCGAGAGAGTGTAAGCTGGAAAGAGGCTAAGCTATCTGAAATTGAACTGAACCTACGACTGACCGCAACAACTCCAGTATGAAATTCCCTAGTATATATATGATATATCATTGTTTTTTAATTAAAAAAATTTTTTTATTCTTTCCTCTTGTTTTATTTTTTTATTTTTCCCTTTTCCGCATCTTCTTTTAATCTTCCCTTACCGCCTTAAAATACCCACAGACTTAGCTACACCCCATTCTCACTACCGATCAAATTTTCATTGTTCCCCTATATTTTTACATGATTTTTTTAATTCAGGCGAAATCAAGAATTTTCTTTTTATTTTTTTTTCTTTTCTTGTTTTTCTCTCAGGTCTATTTCCTTTTTAAAGTCCTCATATATACTCCTCTATTATTCCTTAAACTTGATTTTCATTTTCATTTCACTATAACCTTGCAAAAAAAAAAGAGAGAGAGAGAGAGAAACCTATATTCTTAAAACAGCAGCAAACTTGCATATACATTTCTAAATTTTTTGTGTGTTTTTGTTTTTTTGTTTTTAATATTGTATTTCAAAGAGTCTATACCTCTACACTAGAATTTTTAATCTTTGTTTTTCAGTAGTATGTGATATAAATTTTGGTCATTTAAGAATCTCTGTATATTCAGTTCCCATTTCTATTCTAGGAGTGTGGTGATTACTCTCCCACTTAATTGACTCTCTGTTATTCTACCTCAGAAACACCGTCTATTTCCTCCTTTCCCTTCTCATTCGCAATCCAACTCTGTGAATCTTGTGGGTGTCTGGGCTACGGAGAACACTTTGGGAGAACAGATAACTGCGATGCTGTAGATCTGTCTCTCTCCTCTTGAGTCCCCCTTTTTCTCCTCCTCCTTGCTCACCTCTATCTCCTTCCTCCCTCTCCTATTCTCTCATGTAACTCTGTGAACCTCTCTGGTTGTACTCTCACGGTGAGAGAATCTTTTCACCATTAACCTAGAAGTTTTTATTATCAGTGCTGTATAGTTGGAGAAGTCTTGAGACTATTGGAAGAATAAAACTGAAATCCAGAGGCAGTGCAGAGACTTAAGCCCAAAAACATGAGAAAAACCAGAAAACTCCTGACTACACAGGAACATTAAGGAATAAGAGACCATCCAAAAGCTTCCTTACCTACACCAAAACCAACCACCACCCAAGAGCCAAATAAGCTCCAGTAAGACAAGACATACCACGCAAATTCTTTAGCAACGCAGGAACATAGACCTGAATACATAGTGTCAACATACAGGCTGTCCAAAGTCACACCTAACACAGAGACCCATCGCAAAAACTCATTACTGGACACTCCATTGCACTCCAGATACGAGAAGAAATCCAATTCCACGCACCACCAGATACGCTGACACAAGCTTCCCTAACCAGGAAACCTTGACAAAACCAATCGTCCAACCCACCCACCTGGGTGAAAACCTCCGACAATATAAAAAGGAACCACAGACCACAAGAAAGTACAGAAACTCCAGGATCCCACTCCAGACACAGCAATCTAAACAATGAATGAAAAGGCAGAGAAATACCCAACAGCTAAAGGAACATGAAAAAAAGCCCACCAAGTCAAAAAAAGAGGAGGAAATAGGGAATCTACCTGAAAAAAGAATTTAGAATAATGATAATAAAAATGATCCAAAATCTTGAAAACAACAACAATGGAGTTACAAATTAAAATAGCCTGGAGACAAAGATTTGAGAAGATGCAAGAAATGTTTAACAAGGACCTAGAGAAGAAATATAAAAAAAAGTCAATTAAAAACTTAATAATGAAATAAATGAGTATCATCAAAAAGACACTCTGGAGGGAACCATGAGTAGAATAACAGAGACAGAAAAGATAGGATAAGTGACAAAAACAGTTTAGAAGATAAAATGGTGGAAATAAATGAAGCAGAGAGGAAAAAAGAAAAAATTAATATGAATCAAAAGAAATGAGGACAACCTCAGGGACCCCTCTGGGACAATGTGAAACGCCCCAACATTCGAATCATAGGAGTCCCAGAGAAGAAAGAAGAAGACAAAAAGAAAGGCCATGAGAAGATACTCGAGGGAGTTAATAGCTGAAAACTTCCGGGACTAAGAATGGGGAAGGAAATAGCCACCCAAGTCCAAGAGAAACCCAGAGAGTCCCAAAACAGGGGTAAACCCTAACGGTGCGAAAGGAACACCCCAAGACACATTATTTTAATCAAATTAACAAAGATCAAAGGCACAAAGAACAAATATTAAAAAGCAGCAAGGGGAGAAGAAACAACAAATAACACACAAAGGGATTCCCATAAGGATAAACAGTGATCTATCTATAGAAAACCCTTCAGGCCAGAAGGGAATGGCAGGACATACTTAAAAAGTAATGAAAAAAGAAAATAACCTACAACCTAGATTACTGTACCCAGCAAAGGATTCTCATTCAGATATGAAAGGAGAACTCCAAAAGCTTTACAGACAAGCAAAAGCTGAGAGAATTCAGCACCAGGCGTACCAAACCAGCTCATTCACAAATATAAAGGATCTTCTCTAGACAGGAAACACAGAAAGGTGGTTTATAAGAAGACGTGAACCCCCGAAACAACAAAATAAATGGCGAACGGGACCATACCTATCAATAATTACCTTAAATGTAAATGGGTTGAATGCCCCAACAAAAGACAAAGGATGGCTGAATGGATACAAAAGCAAGACCCCTATATAATTGCTGTCTACAAGAGACCCATCCTCAAAGTCAAGGACACATACAGACTAAAAGTGAAGGGCTGGAAAAAAATATTCCAGCAAACGGAGACCAAAAGAAAGCAGGAGTCGTTGCCAATGCTCATATCAGATAAAATAGACTTTCAAATTAAAAATGGTCTGGTGAATGAAGAGACAAAGATGGACACTACATAATGATCAATGAAGGATCAATCCAAGAGAAGGATATAACAATTATAAATTATATATGCACCCCCAACATAGGAGCACCCCGCAATATGGTATAGGCAAACGGCGTAACAAGTATGAAAGAGGAAATTAATAGTAACACAATAATAGGTAGGAGACTTTATATACCCCGGCACTCACAACTATGGATAGATCAACTAAACAGAAAATGAACAAGGAAACACAAACTTTAACGGACACAATGGAGGGCGCAGCTAGAACCATAATTGACGATCTATAGACGTTTTCAATCAAATTTCCCAAAACAATCAACTTCACCTTTTTTATCAAGTGCACAGCATCAGGAAGGGAACCTCTCAGATATAGATCACATCCTGGGCCACTAAATCTAGTCTTGGTAAATTCAAATAAAGATTGAAATCATTCCAAGTCATCTTTTTTTCATGACCACAGTGTGCAGTAAGATTAGATCTCAATTACAGGAAAAAAATTATTAAAAATTCAAACATATGGAGGCTTAAACAACAGCGCGTTCTGAATAACCAACAAATCATAGAAGAAATCAAAAAAGAAATCAAAATATGCATAGAAATGAATGAAAATGAAAACACAACAACCCAAAACCTATATGGGACACTGTAAAATGCAGTGCTAAGGGGAAGATTCATAGCATTACAGGCCTACCTCAAGAAACAAGAAAAAAGTCAAATAAATAACGCCTAACTCTACACCTAAAGGGCAACTAGAGGAGGAAGAAATGAAGAACCCCAGGGTTAGTAGAAGGAAAGAAATCTTAAAAATTAGGGCAGAAAATAAATGCAAAAAGAAAACTAAAGAGACCATAGCAAAAATTAACAAAAGCTAAAAAGCTGGTTTTTTGAAAAAATAAACAAAATTGACAAAACCATTAGCAAGAGCTCATTAAGAAAACAAGTCAAGGGAGAAGAACTCAAATTAACAAAAATTAGAAATGAAAATGGAGAGATCACAACAGACAACACTGAAATACAAAGGATCATAAGAGACGTACTACCAGCAGCTCTATGCCAATAAAATGGACAACTTGGAAGAAATGGACAAGTTCTGGGGGGGGGTAGAGAAAGTATAATACTTTCCAAAAACTGAACCAGGAAGAAATAGAAGATCTTAACAAAACGATCACAAGCAAGGAAATCGAAACTGTAATCAGAAATCTTCCAGCAAAAACAAAAGCCCAGGACCAGATGGCTTCACAGCTGAATTCTACCAAAAATTTAGAGAAGAGCTAACACCTATCTTACGTCAACTCTTCCAGAAAATTGCAGAAGAAGGTAAAC
The DNA here is from genome assembly GCA_020976825.1 of Odocoileus hemionus. Taxonomy (NCBI): domain Eukaryota; kingdom Metazoa; phylum Chordata; class Mammalia; order Artiodactyla; family Cervidae; genus Odocoileus; species Odocoileus hemionus. The sequence continues at coordinate 3,371 of JAJLRB010002651.1, read as the reverse complement.
TTCCAAAAACTCATTCTATGAGGCCACCATCACCCTAATTCAAAAACCAGACAAAAGATGCCATCAAAAAAGAAAACTACAGGCCAATATTCATGCTGATGAACATAGATGCAAAAATCCTTAACAAAATTCTAGCAAAACAGAATCCAAACAACATATTAAAAAAAATCATACAATCATGACCAAGTGGGCTTTATCCCAGGAATGCAAGGATTCTTTAATATCTCGCAAATCAATCAATGTAATACACCACATTAACAAATTGAAAGATAAAAACCATTATTCGGATTATCTCAATAGATGCAGAAAAAGCCTTTTGACAAAATTCAACATCCATTTTATGATTAAAATCTCCAAGAAAGCAGGAATAGAAGGAAGCATACCTTCAACATAATAAAAGCTAATATATGACAAACCACACAGCAAGCATCACCCTTCAATGGTGAAAAAATATTGAAAGCATTTCCCACTGAAATCAGGAACCAAGACAGGGTGCCCACTCTCACCATACTATTCACATAGTTTTGGAAGTTTTGGCTCACTGCAATAATCCAGGGCAGAAAAAGAAGTAAATAACGGAATCCAGATAGGAAAAGAAGAAAGTTGAAAATAACTCTCGCTGTTTGCAGATGACATGATCCTGCTACATAGAAAACCCTAAAGACTCTACCAGAAGAATTACTAGAGCTAATCAACGAATACAGTTCGCAAGTTGCCAGGATTTAAAAAGTAACACACAGAAATCTCTTGCATTCTCATATACACTAACAATGAGAAATCAGAAAGAGAAATTAAGGAAACGTCCAATACATTCACCACATTGCAAACAAAAAGAATAAAAGTACTTAGGAGTATATCTACCCATAAAATAGAAACAAAAGACTATACATAGAAAACTATAAAACACTGATGAAAGAAATCAAAGAGGACACAAAACAGATGGAGGAAATATACGCTTACCAATCTGTTCATGGATTGGAAGAATCAAATATTGTCAAAATGGCTATACTACCCAAAGCAATCTATAGATTCAATGCAATCCCGTATCAAACTACGCAACAGTATTTTTCACAGAACTAGAACAAATAATTTATCACAATTGTATGGAAATACAAAAAAAAACCTCGAATAGCCAAAGTAATCCTGAGAAAGAAGAATGGAACTGGAGGAATCAATCTGCCTGACAAATTCAGACTTTAGTACTACAAAGCACAGTCATCAAGACAGTATATGGTACTGGCACAAAGACAGAAATATAGATCAATGGGAACAGAATAGAAAGACCAGAGATAAATCCACGAACCTATGGTCACCTTATCTTCGACAAAGGGCTCAGGCAAGGATATACAATGGAAAAAAAAGATAACCTCTTTAACAAGAAAATGAATAAAAAGTGCTGGGAAAACTCTGAGTCAAAAAACCACTGTAAAAGAATGAAATACTAGAACACTTTCTAACACCATACACAAAAATAAAGACTCAAAAATGGATTAAAAAGATCTAAATGTAAGACCAGAAACTATAAAACCTCCTAGGGCCGGAGAGAACATAGGCAAAAACACTCTCGACATAAATCACAGCTAGGATCCTCTATGACCCACATCACAGAATTTTAGAAATAAAAGCAAAAATAAACACTAAATGGGACCAACATAAACTGAAACTTAAAAGCTTGATTGCACATACAAAACGGAAACTATAAGCAAGGTGAAAAGACAGCCCGTGCAGATTGGGAATTGAAAATAATAGCAAAATGAAGCAACTCAGACAAATTGGATTAATTTCAAAAAAATTTTTTATACAAGCAACAATCCCTCCCTGTGCTCAACTCCAGAAAAATAAATGACCCAGATCAAAAAAAATGGGCCAAAGAACTCAACAACTTGACATTTTCTCCAAGGGAAAGACATACAGGATGGCTAGAGAACAATATCACATGAAAAGATGCTTCTCAACATCACTCATTATCAGAGAAAATGCAAATCAAAACCACAATGAGAAGACGTACCATTTACAACGCCAGTCAGGATGGCTGCTATCCAAAAGTCTACAAGCAATAAATGCTGGAGAGGGTGTGGAGAAAAGGGAACCCTCTTACACTGTTGGTGGGAATGCAAATTAGTACAGCCACTATGGAAAAAACAGTGTGGAGATTTCTTAAAAAGCTGGAAATAGAACTGCCATATGACCCAGCAATCCCTTACTGTGGACTTCTGGGCATACACACCAAGGAAACCAGATCTGAAAGAGACACATGCACCCCAATGTTCATCGCAGCACTGTTTATAATAGCCAGGACATGGAAGCAACCTAGATGCCCATCAGCAGACGAATGGATGAGGAAGCTGTGGTACATATACACCATGGAATATTACTCAGCCATTAAAAAGAATTCATTTGAATCAGTTCTAATGAGATGGATGAAAAACTGGAGCCCATTATACAGAGCGAAAGTAAGCCAGAAAGATAAAGACCATTACAGTATACTAACACATATATATGGAATTTAGAAAGATGGTAACGATAACCCTATATGCAAAACAGAAAAAGAGACTCAGATGTATAGAACAGACTTGTGGACTCTGGGAGAAGGCGAGGGTGGGATGTTTCAGAGAAACAGCATTGAAACATGTATATTATCTAGGGTGAAACAGATCACCAGCCCAGGTTGGGTACATGAGACAAGTGCTCGGGCCTGGTGCACTGGGAAGACCCAGAGGGATCGGGTGGAGAGGGAGGTGGGAGGGGGGACTGGGATGGGGAATACATGTAAAATCCATGGCTAATTCATTTCAATGTATAACAAAAACTACTGTAATGATGTAAAGTAATTAGCCTCCAACTAATAAAAATAAATGGGGGAAAAAAAAATGCCAAAGAAAATGCACACAATTAGACGGAATGAAAATAAGCTCCGACCTAGCCCCCTTTGGGTTTTTGACCAGGATCTTGTGCACTGACCTCATCCTTAGTAGGGAGGGAGAGCTGTGAGCTCAAGAGAAGCCCTGGCTTCCCCCTGGCTCTGGGCTGTAACCTTCCATCTCCGGACCTACCTTCCATTAAGGTGGGACTAATGGTTTCCAGCACAGCCCCGGTTAAGATATGGCCCACACTCACTTCAGATCCGCTCTCCCACCAAAGCCCTTGAAACATTTCAAACGGACAGGGATGCTCCCAAGGGAAAGGGCACTCTTTCAAAACTGGAACAGGTAAACTGTTCACCTAATTTTATAGAGACAGAGGAAGTTTAAAATGGAGAAGATAGGAATATGTTTCAACAAAAGAACAAGAAAAAGACCCCAAAAAAAAACTACAAATAATTTACCAGATAGAGTTCAAAGCACTAGAAAAAAGAATGCTGACTGAATTTG
>JAJLRB010002650.1:0-13781 GCA_020976825.1 Odocoileus hemionus | reverse complement strand
TAAGTGATGTATTAATGAACTTTTATGGATATCTGAATATAATAAAATTTTGATTAACACACTAAATTGTTTTTTATCAGATGAAATAATTTGCAATAGACAGGCTTTGTGTTCACTGGGAGACTCTCAACTTTTTTTTGTTCTCGAGTGAGCCAGGGACGAATTAATGTGCTGTGTACAATCATGCTGCCCACTGAAAGACAATGTGAGTGCTCTGAGAGGCCCCAACCTCTTCAGGACTAAAGAATTTTCGGGACTGTACATTCCAAACATATAGCTGAAAGAGAGCAACATCATTTAAAGCTGCTTCTAAAGATCAGTGGAAATCCTTTTTCCCCGCTTCCATCTTTTCTTTTCAAGAGCAAAAGATGGAATCTACTTCTCAGAAGTTTGAAAAAAAAAAAAGAACCAAATGCAACTTTGCTTAGGAAGTCAAAATTACTTACATGTAACCTCAGAGTCTTCAGAGTTTCACAATAAAGCCTGGACAGTGCCCGCAGAACACTGACATGGTGGTGTATAAAGAGAGAGCCTCTTCGGGTGTATTCACCTTGCATCTGTTGATATTATGTGGCCTTGAAGTCTTTTAGAGTCTCCACGTCTTTATTTCTTTTTGGTGTGTTTGGATCTCTGCCTGTTTACTACAGCGTTTCATGCTGCATGAAAAAGAACCCGGCTGGGATGTTTTATCTCTTGTTGAGCTTGCTTCAATTAAATTAATGGACCCATTCAGCTCACTCTTTCCTCTTTCGATGTACCCTGATAAATACATTAAAAGATCTTAAGTCTCAAGATGGTACATCATGGTTTTAGCCAGGGCACTCATTTCCCTCTGCCTTCTTTTTCTGTAAATCAAATAATTAATGAGATCTCACCTAAATTTAAAGCACTTCATCAATATTTTGTGGAAAAAGGAAAAAAAAGTCCCTTTTCCATGTAGTAGAGCTTTTATCTCCATCTGTGTAGGATTTTGGGGGCAAATGTAGTAATATTGAAATGACAAAAATATTGATGATTTTTTGCAGTTGTTCTTCAGAGTCAGAAGGATTAGTTAAAGGCTTTATACATGTTCAACAGAGATGCAAGTGACAAGTTGTCAATATGTGTGGATGTTTTGTACTCAATATATAAGTTGTAAACTTTCAAGTGGGACAATTAATTTTGCCAGAGTTTAATGTCACTAAGGGGGTGCATAGGTCAAGAGAGAAAGCACACATTATTCATCATTTGTAATGTGAAGAGTTATCTATTTTTAGCTATATTTAATTTCTTTTTTTTCCCTTATATTTTAAGATTTTGTACCCTTTTAACAAAAGTCAACTATTTTCTACTTTAGAGTTTCAACTAAAAGATGACCCCTAAACATGTAACTGATATAGTAGTTGTCAATATCGTTGCTTTTTCACCCGCCAAGTCCCATCTGACCCCTCATGACCCCACGGACCACAGCATGCAGGCCACACTGTGACCACAGTAGCTCCACTTACTTGCTACAGAAGGTCCCTTTTTAGATTATAGAAGTGAACTATAAAGTTAGAGAAGGAAAACGTTCACTTTGTTTTATGAAATGCTCTCCACCTGAGTCGGCAGCCATTTCTCATCTGTGAAGAGGGCTACACCATAAAAGTTCTGGTCTTTCTCTTTCTCATTGATTTACACAGCAGTATTCAATCAAAGGAAAAAGCTTTGCTTTCTGAAGTGTTTAGATTCATTTTGGGGAATGAATATCAATAAGCCATATTTGATGTTTCCTTGAGCATCAATGTCAATTCTATGGGTAATAGTCTGAATGGAAATTGAATCTGGAAAGAATGAAAAGAGAGAAAAGAGAAGATAGGACAGAGGTAGACATAGCAATAGAATGGAGAGAGCGAAATCTGATTCCTAATGCCAGAAATTAGGTTTTACTTAGTCATTTAAATCACTACCAATTCAAACACAGCTTGGTAAACTACCAAGCAAAGGAATGATGTAGCCCTTATCTTTGTAGATTATGGATTCAAACAACCAAATTTTTAAAACAATAGGAAGCCTAAAACTAAATATAAGCACATGAACAGGGCGAGTCAGCAAATTAGAGAAATTAAAAAGGGTGTTGCCTTTATTAAAATAACTGGATACAGTTAAAGAAAAACAGAAAGACTCGAGAAGAAAGGGAAATTAGTTTGAGGGAAAAAACATGCTCCTCTGAAGATTTACAAAGTATAAGAGCGTCTTCAAGAAAACTAAGTTGAAAAATAAATAACTCTGCTATTGTGGTCAAGAAATAGCACTAATGATTGAGTCATTTAATCTAGCACTGATTTTGTAGTATACTTGTCTCAAGGCATCATAATTGAAATAATACTTACATGTCTACATTCAAGTAGTTGAGGCAAGATTAGTATTTTAATTATTCCAGAATGCACACAGTGTCCAGGAAATGAAGCAGATAGCCAAGACATATCATGGGGCGTACTGGATTTTCTCAGTCAACTTAAAATTTTTGGATACGTACAATTCAAGTCCCCAATGACTTGACAAAAAGAGTAGAGAGGAAAGATAAAATAGAAAACTTACAAAGGACACTAGAAAAAGTTTAAATTTACATGCTATAAAATCAAGAATATTTTCACAGTTTTAATGAACATAACAAATTGAAACAAAATAGAATCCAATTTACTATTCACTCTTCAAATAAAAAAAGTCAATTTGAGATTAAAAAAAACTGATTTATTTTATTATTTGGGGGATCAAGACCATCCCCAAGGAAAAGAAATGCAAAAAGGCAAAAAGATTGTCTGAGGAGGCCTTACAAAAGCTGTGAATAGAAGAGAATGAAGGCAAAGGAGAAAAGGAATATACCCATTTGACGCAGAGTTCCAAAGAATAGCAAGGAGAGATAAGAAAGCCTTTCTCAGTGATCAATGCAAAGAAAAAAGAGGGAAACAATTTGATGGGAAGTCTGGAGATCTCTTCAAGAAATTAGAGATACCAAGGGAACATTTCATGCAAGATGGGCACAATGAAGGACAGAAAAGGTATGGACCTAACAGAAAACAGAAGATCTTACAAGAGGTGCAAGAAAATACAGAAGACTCTACAAACAAGGTCTTCATGACCAGGTAATGACAATGGTGTGATCACCAACCTAGAGCCAGATATACTGGAATGTGAAATCAAGTAGGCCTTGGACGTATCACTGCAAACAAAGCTAGAAAGATGTGATGGAATTTCAGTTGAGTATTTCAAAACCTAAAGATGATGGTGTGAAAGTGCTGCACTCAATTTTGCCAGCAAATTTTGGAAAACTCAGCAGTGGCACAGGACTGGAAAAGTTCAGTTTTATTCCAATCCCAAAGAAAGGCAATGCCAAAGAATGCTCAAACTACCACACAATTGCACTCATCTCATACACTAGTAAAGCAATGCTCAAAATTCTCCAAGTCAGACTTCAACAGGACGTGAACCATGAACTTCCAGAGTTTAAGTTGGATTTAGAAACAGCAGAGGAACCCGAGATCAAGTTGCCAACATCCGTTGGATCATCAAAAAGTTAAGAGATTTTCAGAAAAACATCTATTTCTGCTTTATTGACTATGCCAAAGCTTTGGACTGTGTGGATCACAACAAACTCTGGAAAATTCTTCAAGAGATGGGAAAAACCAGGACACCTGACCTGCCTCCTGAGAAACTGTATGCAGGTCAAGAAGAACATTTTAGAACTGGACACGGAACAATAGACTGGTTCCAAATTGATAAAGGAGTTCATAAAGGCTATATATTGTCCTTGCTTATTTAGCTTTTAGGGCAGAGTATATCATGGAAACATTGGGTGGATGAAGCACAAGCTGATCAAGATTGCTGAGAGAAACATCAATAAGCTCAGATATGCAGATGACACCACCCTTTTTGACAGAAAGCCAAGAAGACAAAAAGACCCTTTTGATGAAAATAAAAGAGGAGAGTGAAAAAGTTGGTTTAAATCCTTTTTGTTGCTTCGTTTTGCTATTATTTTCTGCAACTCAATTCGAGGAAAATTAATGACCCCATTCAAAGAAATAGGGAGCCAATGAACTAAAGCAACACATTTCTCCAAGCGAAAGACATACACGATGGGCTATCCAAAAGTCTACAAGCAATAAATGCTGGAGAGGGTGTGGAGAAAAGGGAACCCTCTTACATCTGTTGGTGGGAATGCAAATTAGTACAGCCACTATGGAAAACAGTGTGGAGATTTCTTAAAAAAGCTGGAAATAGAACTGCCATATGACCCAGCAATCCCACTTCTGGGGGCATACACACCAGGAAACCAGATCTGAAAGAGACACACGCACCCCAATGTTCATCGCAGCACTGTTTATAATAGCCAGGACATGGAAGCAACCCAGATGCCCATCAGCAGACGAATGGATGAGAGGAAGCTGTGGTACATATACACACCATGGAATATTACTCAGCCATTAAAAAGAATTCATTTGAATCATTTCTAATGAGATGGATGAAACTGGAGCCCATTATACAGAGCGAAGTAAGCCAGAAAGATAAAGATAAGACCATTACAGTAACTAACACATATATATGGACTTTAGAAAGATGGTAACGATAACCCTATATGCAAAACAGAAAAAGAGACTCAGATGTATAGAACAGACTTGTGGACTCTGGGAGAAGGCAGGGTGGGATGTTTCAGAGAAACAGCATTGAAACATGTATATTATCTAGGTGAAACAGATCACCAGCCCAGTTGGGTGCATGAGACAAGTGCTCAGGGCCTGGTGCACTGGGAAGACCCAGAGGGATCGGGTGGAGAGGGAGGTGGGAGGGGGGACTGGGATGGGGAATACATGTAAATCCATGGCTAATTCATTGTCAATGTATGGCAACAAAAACCACTGTAATGATGTAAAGTAATTAGCCTCCAACTAATAAAAAAAAATGGAAAAAAGGAAGCAGTGGAAACAGACAGACTTATTTTCTGGGGCTCCAAAATCACTTGCATAATGGTGACTGCAGCCATGTTGAAATGATAAAATGCTTTAATCCTTGGAAGGAAAGCCTATGACCAACCTAGACCAGCATATTAAAAAGCAGAGACATTACTTTGCCAACAAAGGCCTGTCTAGTCAAGGCTATGGTTTTTCCAGTAGTCATGTATGGATGTGAGAGTTGGGACTATAAAGAAAGCTGAGCGCTGAAGAATTGATGCTTTTGAACTGTGGAGTTGGAGAAGACTCTCAGAGTCCCTTGGACTGCAAGGAGATCCAACCAGTCCATCCTAAAGGAGATCAGTCCTGAATATTCATTGGAAGGACTGATGCTGAAGCTGAAAAGTCCAAATACTTTGGCCACCTGATGCAAAGAACTGACTCATTGGAAAAGACTGATCGATGCTGGGAAAGATTGAAGGCAGGAGGAGAAAGGGGAGAAGACAGAGGATGAGAAGTGGTTTGGATGGCATCACTGACTCAATGGACATAATATTGAGTAAGCACCAGGGAGTTAGTGAAGGACGGGAAGCCTGATGTGGCTGCAGTCCATATGTTGGCAACGAGTCACGACACAACCTGAGCAACTGAACTGAACTGAACTGAAACTGATTTATAAATGGTAAAAATAAATAGGGAAGGAAAATGGCAGCCCACTCTAGTATCTTGCTGGAAAAATCCCATGGATGGAGGAGCCTGGTGGTGCAGTCATGGGGTGCTACAAGTCAGGACATGACTGAGCAAACTTCATTTCACACAGTTGGAGAAGAAAAGGCAACCCACTCCAGTGTTCTTGCCTGAGAATCCCAGGGACAGGGGAGCCTGGGTGGGCCTGCCGTCTATGGGGTCGCATAGAGTTTTACGATGACGTGAAGTGACTTAGCAGCAAACATAAAAAAGGACAAATGGTAAGATATAAGAGGATACTGTAATAGTCATGAATTTTATACTATATTTAAAAAAATATATAATATCTAAAAGTGCTAGAAATGAAAAGAAACTAAAAAATCATAAATGTAGAAGTCTTAGAATTTTTTCATTGAGTATTGATTTCAAAATTAAATATAATGCAGACTATCTGGAAAAATAATAAAATTTGATTTAACAAGCATATAAAATACATTTTGTACCCCGTAATAATGGTCTCATGAAAAAAATATATGAAATTTAACTATGTATTAACCTAAAAGAAATATATTGATAAATTTTCAAGAGCAATAATTGTTTGCATTGTTGTAACCCACACAATAAAACTTGAATCCCAAAGTCACTACCAAAAACATTTTAAAAAATTTCTCAAAAATTATCTTATTAAACAGTGGAAAAACAAAATGAAAATAATAAAACAGTTAAGGCTTTGGGGTCAACTTTGTAAATATTATATTTAAACATTACTGCATCTTACCCAATTAGCTTATGCCACAGATCTATTATTTTAATTATTTAAGATTTCTAATAACTATTTTATAAAATTAAGCAGACAATAATGCTTACAACTTATGTATAAAATAGAAGGCTAGCAATACAAAAACTACATTCAATTTAAGGGGAGAAAATTACTTTACATGTGAATTCTCTTGTGTAAACTCCCCTGATCCTTGATTAGTTTCTTCTCCCTTTTTTCTCCATTAACCATTATTTAAATCTTTTGTTTATCATTCTCTGACTTCTGAATATATTTAATGCATCGATTGGTATTTTAAATGATATATTTTGAGGTGTATATATTTAAACATTGTTTTAAATGGATTCTACAGAATCCCTGATTGCCCTTTTCACTTTTCATCATTCTTGGCTGAATTTAGCTAAATTGAATTCATTTTTCTGCTGCACAAAAATCTGCCTAGAGGTGATCTACTTATTTTTCTTTTGGGTAGTCTTTTGAGTAGTGTCCAGATACTTGTATTTTCAGGAGGTGCCACTATAAGATAAACCCTTGTGCAAATCTCCTAGTACACATTAAAAAAAAATTCTACTAAGGTACTATCTAAGAATTCTGGTTTTAAAGAGAAGATAGTGTTTTAATTCGCTTTGCAGGGATTTTTTAATGACATTAGAGTTGCCCTTTCCAAAAAGAAATGATTATATTTAAATACCATAAGTAAGATTCTGTACTTTGTGTTTCCACAACTGATTTACCTCCACAAGTCTCAACTATTCTGTCTTAGGCATTAAAATGATATTTTTTATTTATAAAAGTAAAAATCACTCTAAATAGAAAATTGAAATCTGAAGTACAAGAATAAAAAAAATATTAACCCCAACATATGTCTATATATACACATTTGCATATGTGTGCAATAAATAAAAAAATATGTTTTAAATCACTGGAAAATAATGACGGGGTCAAACTCTTTTAGTGGCAAATTTTTTCTGGCAGCTGTGGTTTATCTACAGCTGACATTTGTATACAAAGGTGTTTTATGTAGAAAACTTCATTGTTAAAAGTTGACTTTAAAGCTTTGGCAAAGCTTGAAGGCATCCTTTCTTTGGGCTTCAATATTTTTAAAAGTCATTTGTGCTGTAAGTAAAATTTGCCCTCAAACTTGATCAAATTTACAAAGCAATTTTTAAATCTTTGCTCCCTAGGTCAGCTCAAAGTCAATGTAATCTTTTATGCCGTAGAAGGCTAAATGACTCATTTTTAAAGCAAGAGAGAAATACTGTCTTTTATTAGGAGTCAAAAGACAGCTTATCTGATATTTTAAATAAACAAAGCCAAATGGTCCTCCTAATATTTACCCATCCCAGAATCAATCACTCAGCTGAATTTATTATAACTGCCAGGGCTTAGTTAAGAAGACATTTAAATTATGAAGCACATAATTATTACAATGTTTGCTTAAATGGGATAATGAAATTATCTTGCATAAATATTACTATACATATGGACGCTGTAGCAAAAAAGTATGAAATTAGGTTATCAAAATATTCTGAAATTAGATTAAAGGCTTGGAATATTTTAATGAAAAAAGATTCAGAAGAACTAACTTTTTAGAAATAATAAATGATAAAATTGGGGCAATGAAGAAATGGCCATGATGGAAGACACCCAGAGTCCCTGGAATCACTCAGCCTGTACTGTAAATGAAACATAATTTAAAAACCCTTTGTTGTGAGATGTCATGGACTCAGTTTTCCTGGATCCTCCCCTCTTAGTACTTCTGTGCCCTGAAATAATTCCTAATCATAAATGGACTAAAAACTCTGTGAAGAAAAATGTGACCTCACAGCCCTGAGTTCCTGGGTTTTCTTTCCATCACCATAGATACTCAACGGGGCACCAAGCAGGCCCAAACTTGGAGGCACCAAAATATTTAGACAGAAACAGAGAAACAAAAAACCCTGCTCTCTTTGGTAAAAAGGCAGGAAAGAGACAGCCAATCAAAAACCTAGCTAGAAGAAAAGTCCATGACCCTCATCAAGGGTGTGAAGAAGGGCAGAGCCCCAAACCCTTCCCCACAAACCTGGACACTGACAGCCCTGGTCCAGTGCAGCAGCAGAACCGGAACAGGAATCCACCTCCTGTCCCATACAGGGCACTGCTCCCTCATCCACCCCAGCAGCAGCACCTAAAGATAAATTCCTGTCCACCTCTAAAGCATTAGCAGGTTTAATATGTAGAAACTCACAAAGGCAACCCTCCATCTTTGATCTTAATGGCATTAAACTTCTTGAGATTTTTTTTTTTCAAAATAAAGTTGTGTATAGTTAGGCAACATTTGAGCTTTCTGGTAGCTCAGGGGGAAAGAATCTGCTTATAATGCAGGAGACACAGGAGATCCCAGAGTTCAATTTTGGATCAGGAAAGACCCCCAGGAGGAGGAAATGGCAACCCACTCCAGCATTCTTGCCCAGAGAATCCCATGGACAGAAGACCCTACTGGGGTACAGTCCATGGGGTCGCAAAGAGTCAGATACGACTGAAATGACTGAGCATGCAGGCAACACTTATTCTGAAAGTGAGTTTATAGTCCCTTTTAAAACAGAAGAAAATGTTTACACAGAAAAATTGTTTAAAGTGCAAAACAATGAAATTAGATCTAAAATTTTATAGTATTTTCAATATCACTTAGAATCAAGACAATGTTATTATAGGAAAGGTGATGCATAAGAACATTTAAAAATCTTAGTCCTCGGAGACAAAGAAAGGGAGAAACTTGGGTCTCCCATTCTCAAAGCACCCACAACTTAATCAAGAAAGGCCAAGTAGTAAGGGAAAGAATCCATTTGATACATCAACATGAATTTCATTCAGCCTCATGGAAATAAAGAAGCTGAGAGGACATATACATTTTGTGTTTTCAACAAAAAGTACAGCCATTATTTTGAGCAAACAGAAATAATCCACCTCCACTAGGCTATTTCTCTTACTTGCAAATAAGACCCGAATTAATACAGAGGTATAAAGAACTGTGCTAACATCAAGATAGAAGGAAAAAATATGTTCCCTTAAAAAAAAAAAAGGGAGAGTCACTATGAATGTGTAGTTTGTGCACAAAGAACCTTGATGAGAGAACATGGGGGGAGGTGAAATTTAGCACATAATCCATGGTACCTTGTGCCTGGATACAGGACTGCATTACTTTTGCAATATCATGTTCACCAAACCATGTCCTTGCTGGGGTGCATCTTCCAAGGGAAACATTTTTCTTCTTTCCATGTCATCATTGCATAGGCTGGTGATAGACCTGAGGGAAAAAATACAAAATAAACACTCAGAACATGATTAAAAAAATAAAATAAGAACCATTTTCAAAGAGGTGTTTCAGTCATGGCCCGAATGAAATGAGAATCATGAAGATAAATATCAGAGGTGTCAGTCAAAATCTTGTCTAAGAACCAGAGAAAGCTCTGGGTACTCTCTTTGAATCTTTTCAGTCTTCACCTCCTATGGATATTTGATCCCAATGCCATTAACCATTATGTTCATTAAACATCTTTTATTCTGGGCAAAATGTTTTACAAATCACCATTTTGAATCTGTTTTATCTGTGCCTGAATGGAAAAATTCAAATCATTCTTGACCTAATTTTCCATGGATTAAGATTTTTTGGGTGTTTGAAAAAAATTTTAGGCGGGCTTTTGCTGTACTAAAAAACAGAGCTTCAAAAAGGGGAAAAATTCCAGAATACTAATTCCATGAGAAAGATTACAGAGCTGCTAATTGAAAAAAAAATTAATATCAGAAAAGTAGGAATGCGGACAAGGGTTTTTAAAAGAGGGGGAATAAGAATAACAATGGAATTTTGATTAGAAAAAATCTTGGAAATGATATTTTTTTTAACCAGATGCTCTGAGAAGTTGGGATATGGATTGTTGGAAAAGATTTGTTAATGTTGTTGTGTTTATTATTTGAATCCCTTTGGAAATTGGATATAAAAATTGTAATACTTATTTTTTATTTTTTCCAGAAATCTTTTTATTGAGGTACAAATCACAAAATGTATAGATTCTGAGTACAGTTTAATGGGTTTTTACAAAGGTATTCTCCCATATAATCTCTAACAAAATCAAGAAATTATAAAAAATGTTCATTCATCCTAGAATGGTCAAGATTTTGAGTTAATTTATATTGGGTCTGGAATCCCCGACTCTGACTCTTATCTCACAAAACTCTGTATTATGTTTGAGGTAAATTTTCCATGTAAGAAAAGAATTGAAAAATGCCTTTACTAGGGGAAGTTAACCAAATGTGCAAAATTTAATCAGTATATTCATCTTCTTCCAAAAATTTATGTCTTCCTGTTTCTATCTTCCCTGGGTACTCTCTGTATCTAAAAAGAGTTTTTTGTTTGTTTTTTTAAGAGTTTTTTGTTTTAAACTTTAAAATTGCCATTAGTAAGATGCTACTCAGGGGAAAGGGCCCCTGGAGGAGGGCATGGGAACTTTGCGACCCCATGGACTGCAGCACGCCAGGCTTCCCATAGTCCATCACCAACTCCCGCAGAGCTTACTCAAAATACATGTCCATTGACATCTGTGATGCCATCCAACCTCGCATCCATCCTCTGTCGTCCCTTCTCCTCCTGCCTTCAATCTTTCCCAGCATCTGGGTCTTTTCCAAATGAGTCAGTTCTTTCACATCAGGTGGCCAAAGTATTGGAGTTTCAGCTTCAGCATCAGTCCTTCCAAATGAATATTCAGGGACTGATTTCCTTTAGGATGGACTGGTTGGATCTCCTTGCAGTCCAAGGGACTCTCAAGAGTCTTCTCCAACACCACAGTTCAAAAGCATCATCAATTCTTCACCTCAGCTTTCTTTATAGTCCAACTCTCACATCCATACATGACTACTGGAAAAACCATAGCTTTGACTAGATGGACCTTTGTTGGCAAAGTAATGTCTCTGCTTTTTAATATGCTGTCTAGGTTGTCATAGCTTTTCTTCCAAGAGCAAGAGTCTTTTAATTTCATGGCTGCAGTCACCATCTGCAGTGATTTTGGAGCCCAAGAAAATAAAGTCTGTCACTGTTTCCACTACTGTATTCCCCATCTATTTGCCATGAAGTGATGGGACCAGATGCCATGATCTTAGTTTTCTGAATGTTGAGTCTTAAGCCAACTTTTTCACTCTCCCTCTTTCACTTTCATCAAGAGGCTCTTTAGTTCTTTCACTTTCTGCCATAAGGGTGGTTTCATCTGCATATCTGAGGTTATTGATATTTCTCCCGGCAATCTTGATTCCAGCTTGTGCTTCATCCAGCCCAGCATTTCTCATGATGTACTCTGCATATAAGTTAAATAAGCAGGGTGACAATATACAGCCTTGATGTACTCCTTTCCCTATTTGGAACCAGTCGTGTTGTTCCATGTCCAGTTCTAACTGTTGCTTCTTGACCTGCATACAGGTTTCTCAAGAGGCAGGTCAGGTGGTCTGGTATGTGCCCAGAATTTTCCACGTTTTTGTGATCCACAGCAGTCAAAGGCTTTGGCATAGTCAATAAAAACAGAAGTAGATGTTTTTCTGGAACTCTTCTTGCTTTTTCTGATGACCCATGCGGATGTTGGCAATTTGATCTCTGGTCCTCTGCCTTTTCTAAATCCAGCTTGAACATCTGGAAGTTCATGGTTCACCTGTACTGTTGAAGCCTGGCTTGGAAGAATTTTGAGCATTACTTTCCTAGGGTGTGTGAGATGAGTGCAATTGTGCAGTAGTTTGAGCATTCTTTGCATTGCCTTTCTTTGGGATTGGAATGAAAAAACTGACCTTTTCCAGTCCTGTGGCTACTGCTGAGGTTTTCCAAATTTGCTGGCATATTGAGTGCAGCACTTTCACAGCATCATCTTTTAGGATTTGAAATAGTCTCAACTCACTCCCCCTAGAGCCAGCTATAGTCCCTGGGTTCGCACAGAGTCGGACACGGCTAAGCAGCTGAGCAGAGCACAAGAGAGTTAGTCTGATTAATCTTTAAATTTACTTCCCCAAATTGAAAAGTCCCCAAATCATTTAAAATATTTTAAAATAATAAACTTGGCAGTTTAATGCAATTCAATTTTTGGATAGTATACAAGAGTTGTCCTTTTTATGTAGGGTGAAGTTTAAGTGAAAGTTGCTCTGTCATGTCCAACTCTTTTTGAGCCATGGAATAACAGTCATGGAATTCTCCAGGCCAGAATACTGGAGAGGGTAACATTCCCTTCTCCAGGGGATCTTCCCAACCCAGGGATCAAACCAGGTCTCTTGCATTGCAGGTGGATTCTTTAAAGCTGACGACAAGGGAAACCTTTATGTAGGGTATTTGTCAGATTATTTGAATTTTGCAACTAATATACAACAAATTTAAAAAAATCCCCAAAATAAATTTTTTACCCCAACAAAAAACCAACAGCTTACTCTCATTGATCAAATGGAAACTGGATTTATGTCACAGCATGAGTTGCAGTGGAGAAACACAAGCATCATGGTTTTAGAATTGCACCTCAGAGTCAAGTGAAGACTTTTTAGGAAAATGTCCTGTGGCAGAATGGAAATATCCACATGGAATATTAAATTTATGCAAAATTATATTAAGTTAAATTTAAGAGTCTTCCCAGCACTACAATTCAAAAGCATAAATTCTGTGCTCAGTCCTCTTTAAGGTTTCAATTCTCACATTCTTACATGACTATGGAAAAACCATTTGAATATGTGGACCTTTATCAGTAATTCATGTCTTGCTTTTTAATACATGGTCTAAGTTTGCATTGCTTTCCTTCCAAGGAGCAGCTTTTTATTTCACCGCTGCTGTAAAACCCTTTGCAGTGATTTTAGAGCCTCCCCAAAAGAAAAATCTGTCACTGCTTCCTTATTTTTCCCCTTCTATTTGTCATGAGCAGATGGGATCAGATGACATGATCTTAGCCCTTTTAACATTGAGTTTCGAGTCAGCTTTGCACTCTCCTCTTTCACTCCCATTCAAGAGGTTCTTTAAGTTCTCTTCACATTCTGCCTTTGGACAGTATAATCTGATATCTGAGGTTGTTGATATTTACCCTGGCAATCTTGATTCAGCTAGTGGTTCTCCCGCCCAGCATTTCACATGATGTACTAGCCCTAGAAGTTAAAAAAGCAGGGGGGACAATAAAATATAGCCTTGTTTTATCATTTTGAACCAGTCAGTTTATTCCATATCTGGTTCTAACGTTGCTTCTTGACCCACATACAGATTTCTCAGGAGACTGGTAGGTGATCTGGTACCCCCATTTCTTAAGAAATTCCCACAGTTTGTTGTGTCCACTAGTCAAAAGTTTTAGGATAGTCAGTGAAGCAGATATTTTATGGAATTCTTTGCTTTATCCTTTATCCAAAAATGTTTCAATTTATCTCTGGTT
>JAJLRB010002649.1:0-13787 GCA_020976825.1 Odocoileus hemionus | reverse complement strand
TAAAGCAAAAGGTGAGTATTGGGCTTCCCAGGTAGCCAGATGGAAAAGAACTGTGACAATGTGGGAGATGGGGGTTCAATCCTGGGTCAGGAAAAACCCCCTGGAGGAGGAATGGAAATTTCCGGGCAAGGTATTTCTTGATGGAAAATCCATGGACAGAGGAACCTCGTGGCTACAGTCCATGAGATCGCAAAGAGTAATCGGACAAAATTTAAGCACATATGCACACAAGGTGAGTAGCAGCGTATCTAAGGGGAAGAAATAAACACAGATCTACTCTGGGCCTGTGCTCTTCAACATGATTGTTTGGCAGAATTTGACACCACAAAAATTTTATATTGAAGCCAAAACCCTCAGAAAGCTCAGAATGCATTCGTATTTGGAGATAGGTCTTTTAAAGAAATGAGCAAGTTAAAATGCCATTGTCAGGGTGAATCTTGATCTAATCTGACTGGTGTTCCTTTAAGAGAGGACATGCAGATACAAGTGACACCAGGGATGTGTGCACACAGTGGAAAGGCCATGTGAGGATACGGCAAGAAGACAACCATCTACAAACCAAGAAGAGAGACCTCAGGAGAAACCAAGCGGGCCACACCTTGATCTTGGATTGCCAGCCTCCAGAACTGTGAGATAATACATTCTGCTTTTTTAGGCCACCTATGCTGTGGCATTCCATTATGGCAGCCTGAGCAAACCAATATGATGGTATTCACTGGCTACCTTAATTAGAATTAAAGAAATTAAAACTTCAGTTCCTCAGTCACACAAATCACATTTCAAGTACTTCAGCAGCCCATGTAGCTAGTGGTTACCTTAGTAGACAGTCTTGAAGATATAAGACATTTCCATCATAACAGAAATTTTTATTGGGCAGTACTACTCTAAAGTGTAAGTGCAAGTTGCTCAGTTGTGTCAAACTCTTTGTGACCCCTTGGACTATACAGTCTGTGGAATTCTCCAGGCCAGAATACTGGAGTGGGTAGCCTTTCCCTTCTCCAGGGGATCTTCCCAACCCAGGGATCGAACCCAGGTCTCACACATGGCAGGCAGATTCTTTACCAGCTGAGTAACAAGGTTTCTACTCTAAAGGTTAAAGTCAAAGTTTAAGTTACAAATAAATGGACTAAAAAACTTCAAAGATAATGATTAGAAGAAGAGAAACTAAAAAATAGTAATTGAAGAACAATGGTATATAGACCCAACAAAAAGACCCAAAAGGAATAGAAAACACAATTAAAATAAGTACTGGAAATTATAACTGACCATATCGATAATTATATAAACACCAAATAGTATTGAAAATCCCCCTTTAAAAGACAGAATCTAGATCAATGGGTAGAGTCAGGAAGGGGACAGGAAAAATGTGTGATAGTTAAGAAATTTAAAATAAGAAGTGTATATTAAAAAATATACAGTGCTTACAAAAAGAAAATGGTATAATTTATTAATGGTTAACAACATTAGGATTTCATTCTCAAAAAACAGTAAAATTGGACAATAAGAACATAATTATTTAATAAATATGCACTTAATCACAGAGACTGATAACTCGCTTCTAATGCTAATGTAAAATGGACAAATCCACGAATAGGACGCTACACATTCGGAGCGCCTTGACAAACTTCAAACTCCAAAAAAGATAGTGGGGAATAATAGATCAAATCTTGGACTCTGATCGCGCTCTAGTAACAAGATTTCTGAACATTATATATTAGAATCACTGGTTAAAATAGATTTCAACAAAAAAGTAACTCAAGAGAAGTCAGGAAGTCTTATAAGCCATGGTTAACTGACACGATTCACAAGCTTCTCTCTCAGAAAGCAGCCCTTCTCTGAATAATAAATGAAAAGAGGAGAACAAAATAATTTATACGCAACTGGGATATATTCTTGAACATCTTTCTAACAACTCTGCTGAGAACAAAGAGGAACTCAAAATGTTATGATTTTCTTTTTAGAAGAGACCCCAACACTATTCAAGAAAAGAAACCACAACCCCCAAAAACAGTTGAAAAGCATGTGTTCAGTCAAGATTTCTGAGCTGGAATGCAATGGGGAAAACCAAAGTACAGCCAGCGCTCGCTCATTTGGACAGAAAAATAGAAACCTTATTAATCTCTCTCTCGCCGCTCACTCGTGCGCGCTTGCGCACAGTGCACAGTCCCGTGATTATCGACTGCTGTGCTTCCACTAGCAGAGTAGGCAATTGTTTGTTTTGGTGTTGTTTTGTGTTGTATCTGTTTTTTTCGCTTCCCCCCTCCCTCTACCCCTCTGCTCCCCTCCACGCTCCCCTTTGTTTCTTTCTATGTTCTCCACCCTTCCTAAGAACAAAGAGTCGTGAGTTCCCTTTCTTCTTTTTGCCGGTCCTCCCCCCCATTGGGACTGATGTTCGGCCCTGCCCTAGACTCCTTGACGTCCCCCCCCCCTCCCCCCCCCCCCCCCCCCCCCTTCCAACCCTCCCCCCCCCCGGGCCCCCGCCGTTTTCCACACGCGAATCTCGGGAATACTGGTGTATGTGCAGGCTATTTCCCTTCTCCAGGAGCGATACGCCCGCTCTTTCAGACCCAGGGGTTGAACCCACTGTCCTCCTGCATCAGCTAGGTGCCCACTCTTTTTTAAAGCTGAGTCACCAAACTGTGGACGGGCCCCCCACCTGCAGGGGGTCTTGCGGCTCTGCACACTCAAACCCCAAACAATTCCTAGTCAAGGAATACTAAGAATCCTACAAGCCATGCAGCAAAGGCCACCCAAAAAGTAAACAAAAAAAGAACGAGTTAAAGTTAGTCCACACGAGTTTGGACTCATTAGAACTAGATACTCCGCGCTGCACCGTTCGGACGCATGCAAATGGCCCAGCGCTGTACCGCTGCACAATTTGGGTTCGTATTTTTTTGTGTTTGGAACCGCAACAATCCATCTGAATGGGGGGATAGCGCTCCCTGCCTGCCTACACCACTCGTGGGTCTTCTGCCCATTGCCCCATGAACTGGCACCCCACTGTGACCCTCTGGCCAAGCCTAAACGGTGATTTTTGAGCTGAGACTGCCCCTTGGTAACGGGTACCCCCCCCCTTGTCCCCACACTCCCAGCACTGGAACTTTCTACGCCCTCGCTGCACACGCGCACTGCCTCGCATAAGGCCTTCGAGTGCTAGTGTGCTAAACGCACTCGAACCGCAAAGCTGGGCTTAGCATAACTATTTTTTGGAGCCTA
Source organism: Odocoileus hemionus (assembly GCA_020976825.1). NCBI lineage: Eukaryota > Metazoa > Chordata > Mammalia > Artiodactyla > Cervidae > Odocoileus > Odocoileus hemionus. The sequence continues at coordinate 10,571 of JAJLRB010002649.1, read as the reverse complement.
GATCATGTGTCTGTATTCATGCCCACAAGAGAGACCAACATTTTATCAGGTTTTATAGAGAACGGCAGGCATTGCCTCCCACTAAGACTTATCAACTCAAGAACAAAATAAGCCCAAAAGAAAGTATAAGAAAGCAAATAAACAGATACTACAAATAGGAAAATTATCAAATGGAACACTCTCGAAAAAGCACATAGACTTGATTTTTTAAAGACAGGCAACTTTTTCGCGCATCATGGCCTCATTATAGAGAGAAAGAGAGGGGGGGAAACAGAAAACACAGACACTCGCGCGCTTTAGAATACAAAAAAGAAAGAGGAACTTTCTCCTGGTGCTTCTCCAGTGGGCCAAAGACTAGGAGCTATCCCCCCCCCCCATGTAGGGGGACTGGGTTCAATCCTCTGGTCAGGGGGAACTAGCTTCCCAGACATGCCCTGCAAACTAGACCCGGCACACACACCCCCCCCAACAGCCAAAAAAAAAATAAAATGTTTGCTTTTTTTGTTTTTTTTTTTTTTTTCAAAACAGAAAAAGAACATTAACCCCCCGCTATCTCACGCCTCGCGCTAGTTCTTTATTTTATAAAGTAATATTACATACATAGTTTATTATCACAATACATTTAAAAACAGAGTACATGAATATTTTCAAAGGCAACATGAAATAATTGATCAAGAGAAGAATCAGAACACAAGAGATCAATAGCCATTTTAGAAAATTTAAAAAATCTTATCCTGAAATGGAATCAAGAAGATTCAGATGGTTTTCCAAATGAGTTGTAGAAAAATTTCTAAGGAAAAAAGTGATTTCTATTTTAGGACAAACAATTCCAAATCAGGTATAGAAAAGGCGAAAAGTTTTCCCACTTCATTTTACAAATTAAATATAAATACTATGTTACCAAAACGGGTTTCCTTGGTATCTCAGACCCATAAAGAACCTGCCTGCAATGCAGAAGACCGGGAGAAGGAAATGGCAACCCACTCCAGTATTCTTGCCTAGACAGTTCAGGACAGAGAGGACCCTGGTGGGATACAGTCCATGGGGTCTTGAAGAGTCAGACACAACTGAGCTTCTAACACTTTCACTACTACTTTCATGTTATCAAAACTGGACAAAAATTGCATACTGAATAAGACAAATCATTCAAAAATATAGATGCAAAAAATCCTAAAACCAGATATTAGTAAACATTTTCATACAACGCAATAAATAACAGCATTATATACAATTATATATAATATATATATATATATATATATAAATATATCTATATATATATATATATATATAAGGCTTATTGCAGGAATGCCAGGATGATTCAACATTAAGAAATCTCTCGTTAACAAAGAACATCAAATATCAGGATTTTCTCTCCATCTTGATAGACCCAACTATAAAAATGCATTTTTGAGAGCATACAGCAGGCTTCTTGAAATAAAAAATTCCATTCTAAATTTTAGAAAACCTTTTATAAGGTGTAGGAATAGAAAGAAATTCCTTTTACCTCAATAGAAGTTTAACTACTACTCAGAAACATGCAAATTTATTTTTGATGGTGAACTACTACAGGCATTTAATTGAAGACAAAAGACCAAGAAAAACGTTGTCATATAAAAGTTCTTGGGTTGAAAGAAATTGCCTGAAAACTAATTCTGACTAATTTGATACAAAGGGAGGGAGTGTTTATTGGAAAAGCTTTTAGAAAGTTCTCCAAATCAGCCAGGAGCCAAGAGAAACATTGCTCCAAAACAGACAGGAAATTACTTGGTCTCTAGAACCAATGAATTTCATTTTTTTTTTGTTTGCTTAAACATGGGGTCACGTTCTTCAAGATCTAAAACTCCTAGGACAGTAAATTCAATATGGCTAAGCCAGGTCATGGTCTTGCCCTTTGACAATACAGGTCCACTGATGAGAAAGATCTAAAAAAAAAATGTCCAAGGTCCTCTTCTACATCCATAGTATGAAAGCAGTATGCCAGGACTTACTATTCTTCTATGGACTCTGCCCACAGTAAGGGAGATTAAAGCCACAAAATCAATTGGAAATCAATCAAGGTGCTGCTAGAGGCAGAAACGGATGGTATAGGGAAAAATAATTCAGTCAGTGCAATAAAACAAAAAAAAATTTTAAGAAAAAGGAAATAAGTGGTAAAGATCTCAAAAAGAAAAAGTAAAAACCCTTATTATCTGGAGATGATATCACTCTTCAAGCTAGAAAATTTCAATAGAATCAACTGAAATTAATATATTCTTTTTATATGTTTAATATTATTATATTTGTATAAATAATATAAATTCACTAAGGTGGCAAAGTATTATACAAGATCAACACACAAAAAAATCAATAAATTTATAGGAAATAAATTGATAAATTCCTACCTATTTGCAATAAGCAACTAAAAAAAAAGGTAATGAAAAAATGAAAATAAATAAATAAAAAACAAAAGCTTTCCTGGTGGCTCAGCAGTAAAGAATTCACCTGCCAATGTAGGAGATGCAGGTTCAATCCATGGGGTTGGAAGATCCCCTGGAGTAGGATATAGCAACTTGTCAGCATCTTTGCCTGGGGGGGGAATCCCCATGGACAGAGGAGCCTAGTGAGCAATAGTCCATGGGGTCATAAGAGTCAGACTCAACCTAGCAACTAAACAACATCAACAAATGAAAAATATCCATTCACAGAAACAGCAAAAAACTGAAATATCCAAAAACCACCCTAACAAAAATGTGTGAAATTCATGTAAATAAAAATAAAAATTTTTATGAAAGATATGGTAAAGAAGACCCAAGAAAATCAAGAATATTACCATATTTCAGAATGTGAAGACTCAAAATTTTAAAGTCCACTCACTAATCTATAAAAGCAATATAATACAAAACTCAAATCCAAGCATAGTTCTTTATGGAATTTACAAGAAGCCTTTTATTTTTTTTTTTAACAAGCCTTTTATAATAGTTCATCTAGAAGAGAAAAAACATATAATACATTTGGAAAAAATGAGGGAGCATTTACCATACCAGGTTTCAAAACCAAACTTTAATGATTAAAACATGTGGTACAGTCAACAGAGAGAATATAGACTCTAGCAGCAGCCACATATTCACAATTTCTGTTATGACAAAGGCAGCAATTTTACATTAAATGGCATTGGTACAACTGGCTAAGCATTTGGAAACAAAATTTAGATCCCTATTTCCTGTGTTGCACAAAAATAAATTCCACATAAAGAGCTAAATGTAAAAACAAAATTATAAAAAAAAAAAACAAAATTATTAAAAGCATCCTAAGAATGTACAAGATGATTTTAAAGCGCAATCTGGGGGTAAAAAGTCTTTTATCAGGTCCAGAGGCCATATGTTGACCATTTCCCTGTATAAAAATTTTAAATTTTAAATAATAAAAGGTACCTTTTTAAAGATTAAAAAAACAAAAGCAATAGACTGGGAGAAAATATTTGGGAGAGCTTCTGCAAATCAATAAGAAAAAGACCAACAACCCAATTTAAAAATAGGCAAAGGATAGAACAAGTATTTCACCAAAATGTTTCACATTAAACATGTGGAAAGATGTTCAATATAAACTCTAATCAAAAGCAGGCAAATAAAAAGTAACAATCAGATATTTTTTACAGTCAGATTTGCAGATGTTCAGTATCTAATGTTAGTACAAGAATGTTGTCAGGAAGCGATCTTTATGGAACTATAAATTGGCTACAGTTTTTTGGAAGATAATTTGGCACTACCTATTTGAAAAATTTAGATGCATATACTGTTTGCCCCCAGAAATAATCCACTTTCAAGTTATCTGTCCAACAGAAATATGCTCTCAACTATGATACAATAGAAGTAGAAAAATTTTTATAGCACCATTGTCTGTAATGGCCAAAAACTGAACATGATCTAAATGTCCATTAGTAACAGAAAAGAAAACTAAGCCACTGTACTATGTAAAATATTGGAGCAGTTTGGAAGAATAATGTGGACATGGATATACTGGTACAGTATGCTCAAATCTATTAAGAGAAAAAGTCAACTTAAGTGAACAGGATGATCCTATTTTGGAGAAGGAAATGGCAACCCACTCCAGTATGCTTGCCTAGAGAATCCTGTGGACAGAGGAGCCTGGTGGGCTGCTGTCCATAGGGACAGAGGAGCCTGGTGGGCTGCTGTCCATAGGGTCGCACAGAGTCGGACACAACTGAAGGGATTTAGCATGCATGCATGCATTGGAGAAGGAAATGGCAGCCCACTCCAGTATTCTTGCCTGGAGAATCCCAGGGACAGAGGAGACTGGTGGGCTGCCGTCTATGGGGTCGCACAGAATGGGACACGATTGAAGCGACTTAGCAGCAGCAGCAGCATGATCCTATTTATGTGAAAATCTAATCCTATCATTTTGTTAAACACATAAATCCATAGGGAAAGGGCTAGAAAGGTTGCATATCAAATTGTTTCTGGTGATAACCTTTGGGGAAGGGAGAAGAGTTGGGGGAAACAGACTTTTATTTCTTACTCAACTACTATACCTGCTTCCCTGTGGCTCACAGAGAAAAGGAAAAGTCCTGCCTGCAATGCAGGAGACCCCAGGTTCGAACCCTGGGTCGGGAAGATCCCTGGAGAGAGAAATGGCAACCCACTCCAGTGTTCTTGCCTGAAAAATCCCATGGATGGAGAAGCCTGGTAGGCTATGGTCCAGGGGGTTGCAAAGAGTTGGACACAACTGAGCTACTTCACTTTCTTTTCACTTTCAAACTGCTACACCAGAAATTTTTACAACAAAAATGTGCTGGCATCTGCTTATATAATTTTTTCTACCATTTTTGAAAGATGAGGTAATTATGCCAGTGACAGAGGAGGGGAAGATGAATGAGGACTGAGATCTTATGAGGCAGTGAGATAGAGAGGAGGAGACCATCACCCAGTGAGCAAGAAGTGATGAGAATGCAGAATAGGCAGTGGTACTTGGGATGATGAGGACACAGACTCAAGAGAGAGGATCATGCAGCTGCCAATTTCCAGGTGTAGGCATGAAGAGGGAGGAATACTAAAAGACATGTAAGTTTATAGCAGCACTATTCACAATAGCCAAGACATGGAAACACACCCTAATTGTCCACCAACAGATGAATGGTTAAAGACATGGTACATATATACAATGGAATGTTACTCAGCCATAAAGAAAGAATGAAATAATGCCATTTGCAGCAACATGGATGCAACTAGAGATTATCATACCAAGTGAAGTAAGCCAGAAAGAGAAAGCCACATGATATCACTTATATGTGGAATCTAAATTATGACACAAATGAACCTATCTATGAAACAGAACCATGGACATACAGAACAGACTGATAGCTGCCAAGGGGAAAGGGGGTTGAGGGAAAGATGGAGGGGGAGTTTGGGGTTAGTAGATGTAAGCTTTTATATACCGCATGGATAAACAACAAGGTCCTAATTGTATAGCACAGAGAGCTATATTCATTATCTTATGATAAACACCATAATGGAAATGAATATTAAAAAAAGAACGTATATATGTATAACTGAATCAATTACTCATAAATTAACATGATATATACTTCAATTTTTAAAAACTGAGAACTAAGTTTTTAGATTTAAATGTCAGGACAGAGTGATTCTGGGTGATGATGAGGCCCATGTGTGACCCTGAGATTCTGAATGATTCATGGAAATAGACTGCAAGGAATGAGAAATTGGAGACAGGGAGACCATAAAGTGTTTGTGTCGTAAAAGTATAGGCAGACTGCCGGTGCTAGCTAATTTAGTTCATAGAGAAAACTAAAACACAGAAGAAGGCTTTTCCTGGCAGTCCAGTGGTTAAGACTCCCCCCTTGTAATGCAGGGGGTGTGGATTTTCAGCCCTAGTTCAATTCCTGGCTAGGATCCCACATGCCTTGTGGCCAAAAAAGAAAATAAAACCATAAAATAGAAGCAATATTGCAACAAAAATCAATAAAGTCTTTTTTTAAAATATGGTTTTAAAAAAAAAAAAGCTCAAGAGTAATGTCTTAGATTTATACTACCTAAAGGAATTTAGTCCAATAATGGAAATATTCTCTATCTACCTTGTTCGGTTCAGGGGTGACCTAGACACATATGGCTAGTGAACAACTGACATGTAGCTAGTGAGAATGGGAAACTGAAATTTTATTTATGTTCCTTTTAATTCATTTGAATAGCCACATGTGGCCAATGGCTACAGTAGTAGGCAGTATAGTTCTAGATGAAGAACCATATAAGAAGACATATAAGGTAACTAAAAGTACCATGATGGGATAAGTCTAAAACACTGGGAACCTGTGGATACCAATTTACTTTGATGGAAAAAAGCAGTGTAACCTGTTCATCTTACTTCACAATGTTAAGGACATAGAAATGTCCTTCAGAGATCCCTTGGTCTGCAGAGAGAAAGTAATATTAGGGCAAGAGATATGGAAATATGACTTATCCATGTAAACTGGTACACAAACCAGGGAATGGATGAATTCCTGGAGAGAGCCAATGTGGTGGTGGCCAGCAGGGCTCTACGACCACACTATCACGAACTTCCAGGAGCTTCTCCATCACTGACATGGGAAAGAGACTGAGGCGTACTGAAGGACTTCATAAAGGATTGAGGAAGAAAGTTTAAAATACTCCAACGACTGCCTGAAGGATTTATTTGCATATTTATGGCTCTTTCTGTTAAAAATTTTTCACCTATTTCCATAGAGTTTATGGTTCTCCCTTTTGTCTAGGAAATTCAGTTATCATTGAAAGCTATCACAGGTTTTTGAATCAATATATATCTCAGCCTGAACTGAGCCCTTTAGCCCCCAGTGAACTGCTTCCCAAGTGTAGAAATCTCAAATACAGTGAAGCCTCACACAAGCTGTACTCTCCAGCCAGGAACCCCTGAACTATAGACAGGATGCAGTACTTTGTTAATTACACCTAAGGGACATGCAGATGAGCCTCTGAGCACCTAGAGCTTTATCATTCTCTTCCTAACATCAGTTTTGATGGGGCCTGTGGCATCCTCTGTTCCTGGTGGAAAGTATTTGTCTTTGGGAAAGAGTAGATACTATGGAATTTGACAGCTAAGGGAGAGATTTCCAACAATGAGTTCTCAAATATTTGGCTGTAAGCACCATGCATTCCATGGACTTGGGACTCCAGACCTTCCATTCCCCAATTTTTCTTTGCCCAGAGTCCACTTCCTACATCTCTAGTGTCATAGAACATTCTCCGTAAGAGAGTCTCTTCCAGGAATGGAATTTACTCCAATCTTAAGAGTTCTAATCTTAATTATAAGGCTTCTTTAAACAATATTACTATTTGTCATCCATGTAATTCTCTTGCTCCATCTCAGAGTTCTTGCTCTGTGGAATGTGTAATCAGATAAGAAATCTACACACAACCAGAGGGGAATTCACAAAAGGTGACTTATAAAATGTGTGCTAATTTTCAGCCTGCTATGACTTGATGTTATATAGTTGAAGAAAGAAACCTCACACTGAATCACAAATACCATAGAATTACAAATTACTTCATTCTCTCAACACTTACACACTGCAAATCAGTGAAGTTATAATGCTGAATTCTCCTTTACTTCATCAGCCTATCACCCCCAAAACTCCTGGTTTTCTACCTCCTCCCCACCACTGCCTAACTTTGATCATTTGGCTATTCATTATTCAACATATAGGAAGGAGGAAATAAAGGCAGGAGTTTAAATTCAAAAAACAGTGTACTGAATGGTGTGAACAGCTTTTTACAATATTTTGACGGTGCTTAGGGGATGGAGACTGATTCTGATTACTGAAACATGTTTGGGAAATTCTCTGCATCTTTATGCGTACATCTCTATGACATACACCTCTGCCATCTCCTTCCTGAAACAACACTGATAACAAAATGAAAGTGAAAGTGAGATCGCTCAGTCATGTCCAACTCTTTGTGACCCTATATATTGTAGCCTTCCAGGCTCCTCCATCCATGGAATTTTCCAGGCAAGAGTACTGGAATGGATTGCCATTTCCTTCTCCAGGGGATCTTCCCAACCAGGTGGTCGAACCCGGGTCTCCCACGTTGCAGGCAGACAACTTAACACCTGAGTCACCTGGGAAGCCCCTTCTGATAACCAAGATCAAGCATAAATACTACCTCCCTTGAAAAAACTGCCCCTACTTCCCTGTACAAAGTTTGTCCTTCAGCCTCCTTAGTCTAAACAGCACTCTGGTATCTAGTATACTCAAGTAATTGGAATCCTGTATTTTAATGTTTTCCAGTAGGTCTTGCCCTTTACTCTCTGTGGATGCCAGGATGCCAGGCGTCTTTTTCATGATGCATCTGTATATCTCTTGTGACAGTCATTGTTTGATACATAGGTGATAAGTTCACCATGTATGTTTGCTAGGAATTTTGTTCAATGAATGAATGATGTGACTTTGAATTCAGCGAGTTTACCACTTTCGACCATCTCCTGCCTTGTCCACTAAGAATACCTCTTTCACTGTTTACTAGCTTTCTGGAAACTGAAAGTTAGTACCTTCTTGATTGTTTGCAGATAGAATACAATTTTCCAAACACACTCCATTTTATCCAGACTTAAGTAAGAGGAGGAAGAAGAAGCAAAGGAAATAGAGAACTCAGTTTCATAATGTCAGGAGCTACATCTATAACCAAGATCTATACATCTATAACCCAGGTATTACAAATAGTCAGGAATATCCGGGGCATAAGTTTTGAAATCCCCCCAATAGTAATGGGGAAAAGAAGTAATCTTTAGACTATTGCAAAGAAAATAAAGCACAAAAATGTCCTATGAACAATATAATAATAATACTTAACACTTATTGAGCACTTATTCTGGGTAGCCTACCGTTCTAAATAACTTTAATTTACTAAAGTGAAATTTTTAATTTCTTTTTTTTTAAGTGAAATTTTAATTTAACTTTTAGGACAAGCCTCCCATATTGCTCTTCTTCAAGAATATTGCGGCTTTATTTGGTTCAGGGCTCTTCCATATAAATTTTACAATCAGTTTTTCAAGTTCCACCCAAAATGAAGAAGTCACTTTTGAGATTTTGATTGGGAATTGCATTGAATTCATAAATTGTATTGGAAAGAGTCAATGTGGACATGATACTGAATCTTATATCATCTAGTGTACCTGTTTATTTAATCCTCAATGTCTATGAAATTTTATAATCTAATCATAAATATATTATATATCTTTTGGAATACTTTATTCATTAAGTGTCATATTTTGTTGCTATTATAAATGGGATATGCTTTCTCCTGTTATATTTTATATTTGTTGATGGTAAATGGTTTGTATAATAACATTAGATCAAATCACCTTCTTATTTAATTCTGTAACAAGCCAATAGATTCTTTGAACTTTCTGGGTAGAGGATTATTATTATTATTACAATTATCTGCAAATAATGAAATAATTTGCATACTTATTTTTTGCCTTACTAGAAATTCAATAAAATGTGAATGAAAAAACTGACAGCAGCAGATGTCATTGCCTTTTCCAAGTCTTTCAAAAGAATATTTCTAAGATTTGACCACAAAGAATAAGTTCACTGCATCACTAAATTACTAGAGAAATGCAAATCCAAACTACAATGAAATATGACCTCACACCTATCAGTATGACTATCACTGAAAACCACAAATGATAAATGCTGGAGAGGGTATGTAGAGAATATGGAGAAAAGGCTGTACTGTTGGTGGGAATGTTGGTGGGAAATTGGTGCTGCCACTATGGAGAACAGTATGAAAGGTTCCTTAAAAAACTAAAAATAGAGCTACCATATGACCCAGCAATCCAACTCCTGGGCATAAACACAGAGGAAACCATACTTCAAGAAGATACACACAGAGGAGGAGCCAAGATGGCGGAGGAATAGGACGGGGAGACCGCTTTCTCCCCTACAAATCCATCAAAAGAATAACCGAACGCAGAGCAAACTTCACAAAACAACTTCTGATTGCTGGCTGAGGTCATCAGGTGCCCAGAAAAGCAACCCATTGTCTGCGAAAGGGGTAGGACAAAATATAAAAAAGATAAAAAGAGAGACAAAAGAGCTAAGGACGGAGATCCGTCCCGGGAAGGGAGTCTTAATAGAGGAAGTTTCCAAACACCAGGAAACCCTCACACTGGCGGGTCTGGGGGAAGTTTTTGAATCTCGGAGGGCAACCTGACTGGGAGGGGAACAATAAATAAAAACCACAGGTTATGTGCCTAAAAGCAACTCCCAGCAGAAAAGTACCCCAGACGCCCGCATCCACCACCAGCAAGGCGGGGGGCGGAACGGAGAGGAACCTGCGGTGGCATTGCTTAGGGTAAGGACCCCCCCGGGCCTGAGTGCCCTGAGACAATCGGAGGGAGCTTTTTGTGAGTTACCAAATTAAACTGTGGAACAGCAAAAGAGAGAGAGAAAATTAACCGGCCCGAACACACTGCCGGCAGTTCACAGATCAAAGGGACCGAGCAAGTCCAGAGAAGAGCTTGCGGGCTGCGGACCGGCCCAGCCCCGCCGGAGACTGGAG
>JAJLRB010002648.1:0-13791 GCA_020976825.1 Odocoileus hemionus | reverse complement strand
TTTTTCCTGGCCGAAAAAAGGCTTTGTTAAAATACATTTTGGGGCTAAAGATTAAAAATCTGACTTAAACTCAGCTTTCAAGGAAAAAAAAAGAACTTCCCAATTTTTCTGATCAAAAAAAAAGTTTCACTGCTTTATTTTTTATTCTAGTGCAAAGAGTTCTTAAAACAAAGGATTTTAAAAAAATGCTGTCAATCCTTAAACTGGTAAAAACACCTCGGATTGGGCAGCCATTGGAATTACAAGCATCATGATAAAAGAAGAAATGACTTCGGGGGGACTCCCTGCCTTTCCTCCCTTGTTGTAACAGTGATAAAATCCAAGCGATCAAAGTTAGTTGGCCTTTCCCTTTCCCCTCTCTTTTCGGGCAGGGGTCAAAAAATTCCTTTTTTAAACCAAAATCATTGGGGCCACCTTGGTTTACTTTCGGGTACCCAATACATACTTTAAAACCCCCTTTTTTAGTTTTTCTTAAGCATTAGACAAAAATTTGTACCCAAATATTTTAAATCCCAATCTTTAAAGCATTTTGGTATTTTCATTGAAAACTGAAAGGGGGGTCTGGCTGCTCACTACTAAAAAGCCAATAAAAAACAAAGTTGGGGGAAAAAATGTTGCTCTTTTTGGATCCCAAAAAGGGGAGAGAGGGGGGGTGGACTTTTATCAAGGGGTGGTCCCTTCCCCCCTTCCCTACGCTGAATTATTAATTTAGCTTGTTGAACTGTTTTCCTGTGCATCTGCATTTTCTCACTTCTCTGATTAAATTTATTCTTTGGACCAAAGTTTTTCTACAGACAAAAAAACAGAAGGGCAAGGACGGGGCGGGCAATGGTCTTAAACACACCCCATTTCATCATTTATTCTGAAATTTTTTATATTTAAAGGTGAATTTTGGGGAGCAATTTTCAATTGGGGGGGCTTTTGTTTCAACCTTTGATAATCAAAATCATAAAAATCATTGAAAATATAAAGGCTGCTAGTTAAAGGAGTGATATTTTGAAAATAAAAAAAAAAAATATTTTTGAACGGGTCTTAACTTTTTTCAGATATACGGTGATTTTTGGAAAAGGAATTTTTTTTAAATAAAGAGAAAATTCAGAAGCAAACTCAGGTTTCTATAATATTTTTTTCATTAAAAATTAATTAACTAAGCTCAATAATAAATCACTGCACCCTCGAGTGCCCGCTAAGTCCATGGATGATCTCAAAATCTTACATATTTTAACTTATTTTTACCTCAAAGTGGTAGAGTTAAGTACTATTTTTTTCCTATTTTGCAGAAAGGGAAATTGAGGGGATGGAGATTTAAGTGTCTTCCCAATCGCACTTGGTAAAATTTCAAGGGAATTTTTTGAAACCCCATTCGGGCTAGAACTGTGGCTAACTCTGTGATTCTGCATTTGCTTCCCCTGAGCATTGAATCATGGAGCTATTCTTGCCAGTGTGACTGCCAGAAGCCAGAAGCCAAGTGGCAGTGAGCATACGGGAGCATCAGCTGTAAAGGGCTCAACAGCGCTCAACTCCTGCTAATTTACAGTGAAAGGGGAGTTAGGAAAGAAGAAGGACCTGAATAAACTGTGGTTGTGGAATGATGATGGGAGTGCTGACAGAGTAAGTTCATTTCTGTTGAGATAAAATAGCTAGCATACTCTTCTAACACTGGTGTTAGGAAAATCAGTACTTCTGTTTGACGTTATTCACATTTGTTACCTTGTCAAGAGCATATTCTTAAGTAACTAGATAGTCTTTGATCGCCTCTCGCTTGGGGGCCCCATCTGCTGTTGGATCACAGTGTGTGGTGGCTGGGTTGTGGTTTGGTTTTCCCTTGTCCTCGCGCATCTTCCCCAAATCCTTATGTTGAAATTCTAATGCTGAGGTGATAATCGGTGGGGCTCTGGGTGATGACAGTGGTCCTAGGTTGCTGGAGGCAGAGGGAGAGATTCTTTGGAGTTGATGTTAGGTCTAGAGGGTAGAATATAGTCAAGGGTAATTAGAGGCTTAAGAAAATTAAAAAGGTTAGTGCCGGAATGATTCCTGGCATATCATTTTGCTGAGGCAACACTGGATAAACAATGTCCTGGGAAGAATACACTGCACCCAAACCATTCTGGTATCCTGACTCTTGGACTTCAGTAATCCTGACAGACTGAGAAAAATAGGAAATTTATTGTTTAAAACCAGCCTGGTATTTTTGTACTGTTACATGTAGTAGCTTAACAGAACTAAGGACAGGATTGCACTGTGTGAGTCACAAACGTATTTTGAAAGCCCCACAAAGACAACCAACACACACCACACAAACTAACAACAAAAAACACCAAACCACGGGGGAATACGTATACCATAGAGAATTATGTATTTCTCTTTTGTCTAGACAATTAACTTAATTTTAAAACTTCTGATTTATTCTCCAGATGGTCTGAGTATTTTCCTTATATTTATTCCTTCTTCTATTTACTTTTTGACCTTTCTACTGATCTCCAATAATTTACTACATTCAGGGCTGGTAGTTCATGCAGAAGGATGCATGAGCATATCCCCCGACATGATGAGCATCATTCCTCAGGGCCCAGGCAATCCTGCGTAGCTATTATAGTACGTGATTATCATCTACTATTATAAATCACTACCATTGTCCTTGTCTTTACCTGACTGATTGTCCATCTACAGAGGGGGGGGGGGGGGGGGGGGGGGGGGGGGGTGGTGGGATCCATGGATAAAATTATTGATGAGTCTTATATATTACAGTGGGATATTCATACCTCAACCACAAAAAAGAACAAATAGAGACTTCCACTGCTAGGTCCGGTACTTGTGGTTAAGACTCCTGGATTCACTGCAGGCGGGCAATGGTTTTTGATTCCCTGTTGGGGTGCTAAGTTCCCACCATGCCGTACCGCATGAATGTCGAGCCCAAAAAATACAAACAAATAAATAACGAAATATGCAGACAGTCATTAAACAATTTTTTTTATAAAGATTCACGGAAAAACCACTTACAATATTGTAAAGTAATTAGTCTCCAATAATAAAAATAAATGAAAAAAAAAAGAGCAGATAATCAAGAAAAAAAAAAACAAAACAAAGACATGAATGAAACTTAATGCCCTTTGGCAAGCAACATAAGATGGACCTAGAGTATTTAATCTTACTAAATGTTGAGGGCCAGTTCTGATTAGAAACATGACAAAAATGTCTAATATTTTTCTAAAAATGATACAAATGAACTTATTTTCAAAGCAGAAACAGAATTACAGATGTTGAGAACAAACATAACCTATGGTTATCAAAGGTGAAATGGCTGGCTAGCGAGGAATAAATCAGGACTTGGGTTACGTCGAATATCTACATGGCTACTATATATAACCTGGAGAAGGAATGGCAACCCACTCCAGTATTCTTGCCTGGAGAATCCATGGAGAGTAGGAGCCTGGGTGGGCTGAAGTTCATGCGGTCACAGAGAGTCAAACATGACTGAGTGACTAACCCCACAAGGCAACTGATTGTCCCCTGACTTCTCAGTATCCAGAAGTTTTGGACTATAAAGAGGATGAAGAGGAACATAAGCTAAGTTTCCTAATCAATACAGAAACTACAAATCTCGCTTTTCCCTCAAATATAAGCATTCGTAGTTGATGTGAAAAGAAGGATCATCCCAGGACATGTTGCGCTCAATGACTAAGAACACGGTTTTAGTGTGAACATGTTTGCCCATCTCTTTCTCCTGAACATTAACTGAAGCACGCATTTTAGTCTAATTAGGATGCTATAGAGACACTCAATTATTCTGCACAATCACCCCATCCAACATCAATTTTTCCACAAACCTTTTAGCCCCTGGTAAATAGACATAAGGCCTGACCAACCCACAAAAAACGAGTCATTCAAGGTCACAGAGATTGCTCATGAAGAAGCAGGAATAATAAAATCTCAGATAAATGGATGTAAAAACTGTGAGCCACACACACCTGAAGAGCTGACATATGTCAGGTTCAGAGTGCCTATTGGATAGATAAGCTAAATTTAATATATTGAAAATGTACATTAACATGCAGTTTAACAAATTAACATTTAATTTTTCATAGCCACCTTATGTGGTGGGTTACTATTATTTTCTAATTTTACAATAAGGCAGTAATGCACAGGAAGGTTGTTTATATACCTATGCATGTTTTCAACAGGTACTGAGCATCAAGGAGTGAGATGATACTTTTAAAGATTTTAGTTTTTTATGGGTCTGTATTATTAGATACTGAACTCAGTCTCTTTGCCCTTAAATGTATACCAGACATTTTCTAATCACAGGTTTATCTCTGCTTGCGCATTCTTTTTAGAGAAACACTCTTCTGCTTTTAAATAATTAAGATTAGTTGCTGGAATGTACTTGTGCCTTGGCTAGAAAAAAACAATTTTTTTTTTCTTTCAGAGAATATAAGGTGTGTAGAAAGAAAACTTACTGAATGCCTTTTTTGTCCCTAGCCACTATATGCTCGCCGCCTCAATGATTATGAGATGTGGACACTAGTTGTTAAGAGATTATAATTCCCTTGAATAGACTAGATTTATATAGAAGGATGACAGAAAATATTTAGCAGACATAATCAAGGAATGGTAATCTAAAACAGAATACTTGGCAATATATTTGAATCAAATATTCAGGAAATATTTGCTAAGCCACTATTCTACATTATAGTCTGTTCTAGACACACAGCTTTTTAGTGAACAAAATATAGATTTCTTTCTAGTGAGGAAGTTTTGATATGCCAGTGAGAGAAGACATTCAAATAACAAAAATTAAAATGGTAATAAATAGGTAAAGTCATTTTATTGGAAAATAATGTGTTATCTTGAAAATAAATATTAGAATTTGGTAGGACTTAAAAAGGAGTTGTAGTTGGCATATATAGAAAATGAGCTTCCTTGGTGGCTCAGATTGTAAATTTGCTTAAAAAATGCTGAGCAAAACATTAAGTCAGAAATGGAGGTGTTTTGCATGTAAGAGAGGTGACAACTAATGTAAATCTCCCTATGACAGGAGAGCTGCTTGATTTGTTTAGGGTCCAGGAAGAAGCCCAGTGTGGTTGGAATAGGGTGATAAGAGGCCATTTAGAAATCAGATTAGAGATGTAGCAAGGGGTTAACCGTTTATCAGGCAAAGTCTGTGGGGCTTTTGTTCCAAGAGAAAAGGGGAGTCATGGGGAGGTTTAGAGACAAGCCAATCTTCATTTGGCTCCACTGAATGGTCCACTAGGCCATTCAGGTGTGACCTGAAATGAAAATCCCATTATGATTATTATACAGTGCAAGTGACAAATAGATTCAAAGGATTAGATCTGATAGACAGAGTGCCTGAGGAACTATGGACATTGTACAAGAGGCAGTAATCAAGACCATCCGTGTAAAAAAAAAAAGAAATGCAAAAAGGCAAAATGGTTGTCTGAGGAAACCTTACAAACAGCTGAGAAAAGAAAGGAAGTGAAAGGCAAAGGAGAAAAGGAAAGTATACCATTTGAATGCAGAGTTCCAAACAGTAGCAAGGAGAGATAAGAAAGCCTTCCTCAGCAATCAATGCAAAGAAATACAAGAAAGCAATAGAACAGTAAAGACAAGAGACCTCTTCAAGAAAATTAGAGATACCAAGGAAAATTTCATGCAAAGTTGGCTTCAATTAAAGGACAGAAATGGTGTGGACCTAACAGAAGCAGAAGATATTAAGAAGAAGTGGCAAGAATACACAGAAGAACTAACAAAAAAATGTCTTCATGACACAGTATAACATGATAACACATGATGGTGTGATCACTCACCTAGAGCCAGAACATCCTGGAAAGTGCAAAGTCTTTCCAGCAAAGACCTTAGAAAGCATCACTACAAAACAAAGCTGGTGGAAGTGATGGAATACCAGTTGAGCTATTTCAAATCCTAAAAAGATGATGCTGTTAAAGTGCTGCACTCAATATGCCAGAAAATTTGGAAAAACTCAGCAGTGGACACAGGACTGAAAAAGTTTCAACTTTAATTCCAATCCCAAAGAAAGACTATGCCAGGGAATTTTCAAACTACCACACAATTGCACTCACATAACGCGCTAGCAAAGTATCCTCAAAACTTTCCAACAGGCTTCAACAGTTGTAAAACATGAACTTCCACATGTTCAAGCTAGATTTAGAAAAGGCAGAGGAACCAGAGGTCAAATTGCTAGCATCCATTGGATCATCAAAAAAGCAAGAGAATACAGAAAAACATCTACTTCTGCTTTATTGATTATGCCAAAACCTTGACTGTGTAGATCACAACAAACTGTGGAAAACTCTTCAAGAGATGGGAATTAACATACCACCTTACCTGCCTCATAGAAATCTGTATGCAGGTCAAGAAAGCAACAGTTAGAACCAGACATGGAACAACAGACTGTTTCCAAATTGGAAAAGGAGTATGTCAAGGCTGTATATTGTCACCCTGCTTATTTATTTAACTTCTATGCAGAGTACATCATGCAAAATGCCAGGCTGGATGAAGCAAAAGATGGATTCAAGATTCCCAGGAGAAATATCAATAACCTCAGATACGAAGATGACACCACCCTTATGGCAGAAAGTGAAGAAGAACTAAAGAGACCTCTTGATGAAAGTGAAAGAGGAGAGTGAAAATATCTGGCTTTTTCAAAACTCAACATTCAAAAACAATGATCATGGCATCTGGTCCCATCACTTCATGGCAAATAGATGGGGAAACAATGGAAATGCTGACAAACTATTTTTGAAGGTGCCAAAATCACTGCATATTGTGACTGCATCCATGAAATTAAAAAAGACACTTGCTCTTTGGAAGAAAAGCTATGACCAACCTAGACAGCATATTAAAAAGCAGAGAACATTACTTTGCCTACAAAGATCCATCTAGTCAAAGCCGTGGGTTTTTAGTAGTTATGTATGGATGTGAGAGTTGGAACTATAAAGAAAGTTGAGCACCGAAGAACTGATATTTTGAACTGTAGTGTTGGAGAAGACTCTTGAGAGTCCTTTGGACTGCAAGGAGATCCAATCAGTCCATCCATCCTAAAGGAGATCAGTCCTGAATATTCATTGGAAGGACTGATGTTGAAGCTGAAACTCCAGTGTTTTGGCCACCTGATGTGAAGAGCTGACTCATTTGAAAAGACCCTGATGTTGGGAAAGATTGAAGGCAGGAGGAAAAGAGGACTACAGAGGATGAGATTGGTTGAATGTCATCACCAATGGACACAAGTTTGAGCAAGCTCCAGAATTGGTGATGGACAGGGAAGCCTGGCATGCTGCAGTCCATGGGGTCACAAAGAGTCTGACACTGAACTGAGCTGAACTGAATTTGCATTTTGAAAATGTCATTCTGTTTTGTACAGTGAGGACATTTCAGCAAAGTAGGGTTGAATCTGAAATAGCAATCAAGAAGTCTCCTGACATAGCAACAATGTCAGTGAGAGATCATACTAACATCTACAAGGGAAGGAGCAAGAGTAGTGGTAATTGGAACTGGCCACCTTCCTAATATAATTTGACACTGCTGACAGATAAAAAATTCCTGACAAATTAATGTAAGGGACTTGAGAGAAAAGGTAGAATCAATGATGAATCCAATTCTGGGGGGCTTGATCAAGTGTGAATAATGATTTGTTATAGATTCAAAGGAAATAAATTTTCTAGCGGCACATGATTCTGGGGAAAAGATTATCAATTCAACTTTTATAGATGATTTTGAGATGGGCATTAGACTTGCAAGTTAAGATGTCAAGTAAGCAGTTGAGATGTGACAGAGAGAGGTCTAAGTTGAGATAGAAAATTTTGAAGCTCTTTGGTCATGTAAAACTCAAGAGTCCCCCCACCTTTTTTGTCAGCACCAGGGACCAGTTTCGTGGAAGAGAGTTTTTCCACAGACCTGTGTGGGGGGTGATCTCAGAATAATCAAATACATTACATTTATTGTACACTTTACTTCTAATCTGATGTCACCACTGGTCTGACAGGAGGCACATGATGTAGATGACATGTGGAAGCCATGAGATACTGAGGGAAAGTGCATTTTACAAAGCAAGAGAGGATCAAAACTCAGTCCTGCACACTGATGTGAAGGGTTTTTGAAAAGAGGAGAAATCAGCAGAGAAGAACCTAATAAAGAACTTTTGGTGAATTGTAAATGACTTCCAAATTATATGAAGTTCTGAGAAACAAAGACTAATGAGTATTGATGAGGAGGAAGTGAGATCAACAAAATGGAACTCTGCTGATAGACCGTCACCATGAAATGAAGACAGAATATTGACCTTTGGATTTAGCAACATTAAGGACATTGGTGACATTTTCTAAATTTCATGGAGAGATAAATGTGGACTAAAGCAGAGAATGGGAGAAGAATTGAAGACAACGTAATAGCAACTCTGGAGGGATTTTACTGTAAAGGAGAATAGTGAAATGAGGCTGTATCTCTTATGGGGACATTTATCTTTCTATCTATATAAAGTATTTAGCTATATGTGTGTGTGTATGAAAATATAGCTATTAGTATAATAGATAAAGAGCAAACAGCCAGAGAAGAGACTTTATAAGAGTCAAAAAAATGAAATGCCAAACACTCTTCTTCTAATGTGAGGCATTTTTATATGGTTTTGTGAATAACTAGGTTTACAGTCTGAACATACCTGTGTAATGGAGAGTATTAGATAAAGTTGCACACTTTAAAGTTGTGTGCATTTGAGGAACCTGCATGCTAATGACCTCTGAGAAATTCACTTCCCCCCCCCCCCTGAAAAACACCAGCTGGCCAATCAGACACATCCCTACAGGTGTCACTATTTTGGTGAATTCATTACAGCCTAACTGTCAAAACTGGATTCACATGCTAGTGAAGCTTACCAGGAATCCAAGTTTATTATTTTAAATTAGGCACATTCTCTTCTGACTAATTCTAGAGAAAGGAACATCTTTTGTCTTTCAGTTTCTTCCATTTTTATTTAGTTTATCTCCCTTCTCTTTGTATATTTGTCAAGCTCCTCAAAAAGACTTCCCATGTGATGTAAATTATTTTAATGTGTGTTTCCTTAGTTACAGTCAAACTCAGTCATACCTCCCTGAGAGCATTCTTAGGTCACTTTGATCAGATTGCAAGTGCATAAGGAGTGTCTCAAACCAAGTGATTTAGACAAATGTGGTGATGATTATGCTTATTCTAAGTATACTTCAAAACTCCCATAATTTAACCTACCTACAAGGATAACTTTTACTATACAGCACTGAAGAAACGTGTGTATACTTCATATGTACTCATGGATAGTGGTTGGGTTCTTCTTTAAAGTATGAGCCACTTTGGATATTCTTTAGTCAGTGGACAGATATACATTCGAGAAAAGCCAGAGGCCAATAATTCCCATATTGCTAGGCTTCCCTTTTTTATGTCTGTAGTACCTATGTAGGCCTGTGGCCCCGAGGAAAGAAGTCTTAAATGACATCTGTTATTTAAGCTGTTAATTCTTCTTGATATGTCCTCCAAAAAGTAGAATGGTCTATTAATTTGATACTGTATCTGATTATCAGCTATAGATCTGAGAAAAATGAGCTTAACAAAATAAAATTTAAAAGCCCCAAAGAGGATTAATTTAGGGGGTGGGGGGAGAGGGATGTGGTACCCTGGACACTCCATCATAGACCCCCGACAATGCAATAAAACCAAAGGCACAATCTCTCTCATCCGATCATCCATTCTTTGCAAATGCCTTCATCCTCAAGGCCAACCTCATTGTCATTGGTAGTCACTGTAGCTCCAGCATCATTGTCTCTGTGAGAGACACAAGTGCCTAAGTATCCTGCCAACTGAATTCACTCTCCCAGAAGCCGCTCTCAAAACTTCATTCACACCTCATCAGTCACAAGTTGTTCATGCCAAGAAAGGTGGAAACATAGGATTTTGTAGCTGGGCACAATGCCATTTCAACAAAACTAGGTTTGGTTACTAAGGAAGAAGAAAAGAATGGGTTTGTATAGATGATAAACCTTTATCACAATTGGACTCAGTTGTGAGACACTCCAGAATGTTATTTTTAAGAAGTCCTGATATCTGTATATTTCAATGACTTAATTTTATTTACAATTTTATGCCTGAGATTTTGTTTTTTGTTTAAATTGTCCTTGATTGGTTTCTGCTGCTTCTGTATTTAACTAGATTTTAAGAGTACTGCTGCAAGCATATTGATGGCTAAATCTTTAGACACATTGTTTATAATAGAGTTGACTTCTTCTTTATTGCTTTGACAATTATTTTCCGCAGGCCTATTCTGTTAATAGCTGTTCCAGTAAACTTATACTGAGCTGTTGGCAAAATAAATCACATTATTTTCATATGGAGTTTTCATGTAGTGATTTTCATATCATTATGCTAAAGACCACAATTGGTTGAGTTTCTGTGTAATCAATTTTTCCAAAGCTCAAATGATTATATTCAACAATTTTGATTATTAATTTGACCTCCTAGGTTTGTTTTTTATGATCATTTTCCACACATGAGAAGATATAATTTCTGCTTATATAATTCTGAAAATGACATTTTCTTTCTAATTTTCCTGTCTTAGAAAATCTTTGTGTTCATGATATAGCAGTCATTTTTAGTGAGGGTGTGGATTCTTTTTCCTTTCTATTATGTTAAGGCCAAATAATAAACATTTATAAAAATATCCATTCTCTACGGGAATTTAAAATCCAATTTTAGACCAACTTAAATAAGTAAGTAGTAGCATATACTTCCTTGGATTGAGACAATCCGATAGGAGGGCCTGTCAACCCACTCCAGCATTCTTGACTGGAGAATCCCATGGACAGGGAGCCAGGCGGTTACAGTCCATAGATTTGCATAGTCAGACATGATTGAAGTGATTGAACACAGCATGGTGCAGTAAGCACACAATGTGTTATGTATTATTACTTACTTAATACCTACTTACCCAGAGTATGTATTAGGTGCCTACTGAATACCTACCATCTCAGAGTACTAATACTATTGCTGTTTAGACTAAGTCACATATGACTCTTTTGTGACCCCATGGACTATAGTTGTCAGGCTTCCTTGTCCAGGGGATTTCCCAGGCAAGAATACTGGAGTGCATTGCCATTTCCTTTTCTAGGGGATTTCCTGACCCAGAAATTTAATCCACATCTCCTGTTGTCAAGCAGATTCTTTTACTACTGAACCGCAGGAAAACCCAGTAATACTGTGCAGACACACAAATAACATCAAATATACTAATAATCCTGATTCAGTGAGAAAACATTGAAGCCAGTAAACACAATGCAGTGTGATGAGTACTGTAATTGCTGTGATGGAGCATGAGTCAAAATATTGGTCCAATGGCCAGAAAGACCTCTGTGTGGTAAAAAATTAAAGCAATGACTCTCAAACACAGACTCTCACAAAATCAAACCTCAGAGATGGGAAAAAAAAAATGCCCAGTGTCTCACTACTAGAGATCTAGAGCTTTCTTGAATGATTCTAAAGAACAGATAGGTGGGGATAATATTTGATTAAATAGAATTAGAAAGCATTATTTTTGAGACTGGAGTAATTTTCCTCGAGAAGAGAGCCTGTCAATCAATAGCAGGTACAGTCACCTCCAAGGGTTTCTGTGTGACAGGGAATCCAGAGCAAGAGAAGAGCTGATTACGCAGCAGAATTATTGGAATGTGAGCAAGATGAAAATGCACCTTACATTGCCAACTAAAAAATGCCAGTTTACCAAATTCTTCCATAAAACAGTAAACTTCTTAAAGGTTCATAGGACTATGTTGCACTCGCGTCCCTACTGCCTGTTCAGATTTATTGAACAAATATTTGTAAGGAAATGTTGAATTAGAATATACTGAATGTCTACTCTTCCTGGATACTATAAGATGTATACAACATTCAAAATAGCCTTGAGAAATTCTGCAGTAATGAGACCCGGTTTACAGCACACCAGCTTCTGTAAGCTTTCTTGCCACATTGAAAATTTTGTCCTTTTCCTCTAACCTTAGTTTTTGGATTATCAACTGATATTCCATGAAACACATGTGGAAGACACTGTTTTATAGGGCAATGATGGAGGCATTAAAATTGGCATCAAATCCCTAGGTTCAGTCCAGTTCAGTTGCTCAGCTGTCTGACGCTTTGGCTAACCCCATGGACCACAGCATGCCAATGCCTTCCTGTCAATTAACCAACTCTCAAGTCACCCGAAACCCATGTCCATTGAGTCTGGTGATGCCAAATCCAACAAACTCATCTCTCTCCTTGATCCCAATGTCCGTCTCCGCCTTTATCTTGTCCAAACATCAGGCCTTTTCAATTGAGTCACTCTTTCGTCTCAGATGCCAAAGTATTGGAGTTTCAGCTTCAATTACCAAATACTTCCAACGAAGGTCCTTCAAACCCAGATGCATTGTGTCTTTTTGAAAATCCATTTAGTTTTATTTAAGGTTTAAATTTTTTTAATTGGAGTATCATTGCTTTGCTAATATTGTGGTGGTTTTTAGGCCCATACATAGAACTTGAATCACACACAATCACAGTGTTGTCCCTAATGGTTGTATTGAAGTTGGAAGACTCACAAGACTGGGAAAGGCAGGAAGATCAGACTACTTCCTTTCCCAGTCCCATAAACAGGACACTACTCATTGAGCAAGAGCAATGCTTAGTTGGGAGAACAAAAACTAGAAAGACTAGATTTGACGAGATATTTAAAAAACAGTAATATGAAGATTTAGGGTAATAGACCGGAATTGTATTTGTGTACAGGTAAGTAAAGTCCAGATTACTATAGGATAAAGATAGGAAATTAGTTATTTTTACATGGGGTAACTTGCAAATGCATCATGAGATAATCAAAGGCTATGTGAGAAGGATACTTTATATTTCGGCATGGAGAAAAACAAATGCCTGTTAGGATTTTCCCAAAGTCTCCTGCACTCAAACAGAGATAAATGCAAGAGTTAAATATTTTTTAGCTTGAAATAGATAAATTATTACCCTTGATAAAGATGCATTTAGATTGTAATATAATTTAGCAAGAAACAGTGCAATTTTTGAGATAGCGAAATGTGTTTATAAACCATCTCAGGAGAACAGAATGTATCTTAGTCAGTGGGTGGTACACTCAAGAGAAACTAGAAAAATCATTAGACTGGTCAACTGAAGGAGGAAATAGTTTGCAAAATTTGATCTGAAACTAGCATCTATGATACCTGCTGGAAACACTGAGATCCTTCTGCAGCATGTTGAAGAGAAAAGAAGCCAGTCCTTATTGGCTCTGTTTTTAACACCTTCATGGATGGTGTTTACACTAAACCTACAGTATTGAAGGACAACAGATTCATAAATCTTAAAAACATTATTCCTCTTTTTCCCTTTCTTTTATTTATGGTTTCTGAACATTGAACTCTCTCAGTCATGGTGCCATTCAAATGTTCTCATCAATTTTGATGGCAATACATGTTTCTGTCACACTGATGAACTTAGTGGGGATTAGTGATTACCGTTAAAAATACAGTGTTTCAGAATTTTTATAAGGAACATAATGAAGTAAAATGAACCATTTAGATGTGGTGAGTATGCCTTTGATGTATTCTATATATATTACATGCAGATTCAAAGAGTATTTATATGACCCAGGTGACATAATGTAAGAAATCAAATCAAGATTTAAAATCTCAGATACTGCAGAATATTTTAAAACTTAAAGGTAAAGCAAGCTTCAGGTTTTTATCTACCCTAAAAATTTAAGTACAGAAAATCCAA
>JAJLRB010002647.1:0-13791 GCA_020976825.1 Odocoileus hemionus | reverse complement strand
GGAGTCCCCCTCGAAACTAGCATGAGTCCTGACTTCGTGAGAAACTCGAATTTTGAAGGAAACCAAGTTCTAACTCTAAACAGCCCGCTTCCCGTGCAATCGAAAAAAAACGGCGAGATTTTCCCGCTCGCCGGCGATATTCCCGTTTCCCCATGCATTGGTGCGAGAAATTCCTTTGTTCCCCTCAACACAAAGGAGCCGGGGATTTCCTGAGAAAAAGAAAATAACACAAAAAACACGCCACAAGTCAAAAGGGGGCCCTGAGGTCAACCGCCGCAAAACAAAGAACCCGGACCCTTAATCCATAAAGATGACCCGTTTTGCCCTGCTTTGGGTTCCAGACCACCCACATTACCCATCAAACACAAGAAGGGGCTTATTCCCTTTTGAAAACAACAGAAAAACCCGAAAACACCGCCAAAGTCCAAGGAACACCAACTTCAGCAGAGCAATTTTTAAGACAAAACGCTTAGTCCCCCCCCCCTTTTTTTTATGGATTGTCTCCTGACTTTGTAACTAAACATTACTCCTTTTTTCCCTTGGGAACTTGCAGTTTTTTTGGGTTTGTTAAAACCAATCTTCCTAAAAAAGTTTCTTGACTGCACCCTGTATATACCATAGAAAAATCTTAAAAAACTTTTTGTTTTTAGATAGTGTGGAGTTAATGGGCTCTATTTGGTTTCAGCATTTCACGAACTGAAGGGTGTTCAAAGTTTGGTATAATATTTATTTAATTGTGAATGTGATTTCAATATAATTATTTGTTAATCTAGTGGAGACTTTTCTTGAGTCATGAACCTTTTATAATAATTTTGTTATGCCTTGGTTTTTGGTACGGTACAATTGTCCAAAAAAAGGTAACTCTTTATATATATATATATATATATATATATATATATATATATATAAATATAAAATATATATATATAAAAATAAATTTATAGGTGAGATGAAAACTTTTAGATAATCTCTATTAAAAAGAATTCTATTTTTGATAAAATGATATATTCTCTGTAATCTGGAGTGGTCTCTTGTGATCTGAGTGACCCAGGTTTTTGGAGTTGTGCTGAACTAAGTAGTAGAAATTTGTTGAATGGCTGGGTCATTTCCAAATGAATTAGGATTTTAAAGCATTAATTGCTGAACATTGGCTTACTCTTACAAGGGGATTTTCTTGCAGAAGAGCTAAAGAGATTTTGAGCTCTTAATGAATATAAAGTATATATTTGGACTGGAATGGACGTATGTACAATATAATATGATTTGATAAATATGTTCAATGATCTATAAAATGCTAACATACAAGATATTTCTTGGTTGCTATAGATAAGTAAAGTAGAGTCCAGAGGACACCAAAGTTCAGCACACCAAATCAAGAAAAGCCCCGGGTACCCCAAATCATCTCGAGATGAGAGCTGATTCCCTATTTTTGACTCAAGAGGAATGCAACTTTCACAAGCACCTGAACAGGAGGCCTCTCTTAGCTATAGATATCTGAGAGGGACCCTGAGTTTCCTGCCTCAAGTGGAATGAACACCGAGATGCCGTGACTCGAAATATGGCCGGATTTCCCTCCAGTGACTTGAATGCACGCTAGTCTTTCATCTCCCAAGATGAAGAGATGGGTGAATCCCCTGTGGAGACTTTTAGAGAAAGCGCTAGTTCCCCAACTCCTCTCGACAGGAGGCCTCACATCCCCTTGAAATTTCGAGAGGAACTTGGAGTTCAATGCGTCCAAAGGACAACAAGCCTGACTCCCTTAAAAATTGATAGGAATCCGACAATCACTGTGGGAACTGAAAGGGACCCTTGGTCTCAAGTCTCACCTAAAGAGGCATCCAGATTGCCCCCCTGCAAGCCTCGATGAGAATCTCGAGGAGTCCCTCGCAACTAGACATGAGTCCTGACTTCGCTGAACAAACTCGAATTTTGAAGGGCCATCCAAGTTCTAACTCGAGAATACAGCCCTGCTTCCTGCCGCAACTCGAGAAAAACGGGGAGAATTCCCCCTCGCCGGCTGATGAGGTCCGATTCCCCTGCATTGGGTGCAGAGCAATTCCTTGTTCCACATTAAACACGATAGGAGCCTGGACTTCCTGGATGGAACAAGAGATAATCCCAAAGAACACTGTCACAAGTCTAAAGGGGCCCTGAGGTCACCGCCGCAACACGAAAGAGATCCGTGTACCCATAATCCACTCAAGATGAGGCCCGATTGCCCTGCATTGGCTCCAGAGCCATCCCACATTACCCATCAAACACAAGAAGTGGCTTGACTTCCTTGAAACAACAACAGAGAATCCACGAGAACACCATCCAAAGTCCAGAGGAACACCAACTTCAGCAGAACAACTCTTTAAGACAAAACTGCTTAGTCCCCTTCCCCTTTCTTGAGATATGGGTTGTCTCCTGACCTTGTGACTAACATTACTCCTTGTTCCCTTGGGAACCGTTGCATTATGTTTGGTTTGCTGAACTCTATCATTCCTGAAAGAAGTTTCTTGTACTGCAGCCTGTATATACTCATAGAAAAATCATTAAAGCACCTTTGTTTCATTAGTGCTTATGTCCCCGGGTCTTTTTTTGACTCTCTCTCTCTGTCTTTCGCTCTCTCTATCATTTTCTTGCTGACTTTCTGGAGAGTGGAGAACCGTCTTGCTCACCTTTCTGCCGGGGCTTGTAAGACCCACCCAAGATGGTGCCTGGTACTTGGTGAGTGATGCAACCCTGTGTCAAGGACAATATTGGTCCTTTGTGTAAAACAAGGGATATCATCCTCCTTGTCTCTTTTACATTCTGATCGCTAACTCCGTACCACAAGGTTCCGGTCCATTAAAGGAACCCAGTAAATGTGACCAAAGAACAGTGACACTGGTATACGTGCTATATCGGGAGGAGTGACTCATGGACATATTGAGGTCTGTGAATACTAAGGCTTGGCTTAAAAGGCTGGCCAGCCCCATTATTTTTCTACTTTACTTCACCACTTCTTTACATTTCAGGGACGTCTGGTTTCACGCCAATGATTAGAGGCTTGCCTTCAAACAGTAGTTGAACATAATCCTTAATTTCCTCATAAATGCAGTTTTGACTTATCAATATGGGTCCGGGTCAAAGAAAATGTTAAATGAGCAGCCAAACAAGGAAAAACTATTCCAATTGATCTCTATCCCCTATGCGCTCTTATTAAGGCTGTAATTCTGCAATTTAAAGGAATATTCTAGCCCTTCCAATATTCAGCAACAGACAAAACACTTATTATAAACATGTAAATTAAATGATTAAACTTTACAAAAGGCTCAATTAAAACATTACAAAATATCTCAAAGTTTTCTTGCTAGCCCTGCCCTGGCT
The DNA here is from genome assembly GCA_020976825.1 of Odocoileus hemionus. Lineage (NCBI taxonomy): Eukaryota > Metazoa > Chordata > Mammalia > Artiodactyla > Cervidae > Odocoileus > Odocoileus hemionus. The sequence goes on along the minus strand of JAJLRB010002647.1, from coordinate 10,437 downwards.
GTTCCAAATGATTCTCTTCTGCCAACAGTCGCAACCCCAAAAGTCTCTCTCTTGGAACACAATGAAAACTTACAAAATTTTTAAGCTAGACTATATAATGCTTCTTCCCATACTCTTACCAATGTATCTAAAATTATCTTAGTTTCAATGTACGTTTTTTTTTAGATAGTGGGGTGTTAATGGGCTCTATTTGGTTTCAGCATTTCACGAACTGAAGGGTGTTCAAAGTTTGGTATAATATTTATTTAATTGTGAATGTGATTTCAATATAATTATTTGTTAATCTAGTGGAGACTTATCTTGAGTCATGAACCATTTATAATAATTTTGTTATGCCTTGGTTGGTGGTACGGTACGATTGTCCAAAAAAGGTAAATCTTTATATATATATATATATATATATATATATATATAAATATAAATATATGTAAAAATATAAATTTATAGGTGAGATGAAAACTTTTAAATAATCTGTATTAAAAAGAATTCTATTTTTGATAAAATTATATATTCTCTGTTATCTGGAGTGGTCTCTTGTGATCTGAGTGATCCAGCTTTTTGGAGTTGTGCTGAACTAAGTAGTAGAAATTTGTTGAATGGCTGGGTCATTTCCAAATGAGTTAGGATTTTAAAGCATTAATTGCTGAACATTGGCTTACTCTTACAAGGGGATTTTCTTGCAGAAGAGCTAAAGTGATTTTGAGCTCTTAATGTATATAAGTATATATTTGGAATGGAATGGACGTACGTACAATATAATATGATTTGATAAATATGTTCAATGATCTATAAAATGCTAACATACAAGATATTTCTTTTTTTCTAAAGATAAGTAAAATAGAGTTCAGAGGAACAACAAGTTCAGCACACCAAATCAAGAAAAGCCCCGGGTACCCCAAATCATCTCGAGATGAGAGCTGATTCCGTATTTTTGACTCAAGAGGAATGCAACTTTCCACAAGCACCTGAACAGGAGGGCTCTCTTAGCTATAGATATCTGAGAGGGATCCTGAGTTTCCTGCCTGAAGTGGAATGAACACCGAGATGCCGTGACTCGAAATATGGCCGGATTTCCCTCCAGTGACTTGAATGCATGCTAGTCTTTCATATCCCAAGATGAACAGATGGGTGAATCCCCTGTGGAGACTTTAGAGAAAGCCGTAGTTCCCCGCCTCATCACGACAGGAGGCCTCACATCCCCTTGAAATTTCGAGAGGAACTTGGAGTTCAATGCGTCCAAAGACAACAAGCCTGACTCCTCTTAAAAATTGATAGGAATCCGACAATAACTGTGGGAACTGAAAGGGACACTTGGTCTCAAGTCTCACCTTAAGAGGCATCCAGATTGCCCTGCCAACCCTCGATGAGAATCTCAGGAGTCCCTCGCAACTAGACATGAGTCCTGACTTCGCTGAACAAACACGAATTTTGAAGGGCCATCCAAGTTCTAACTCGAGAATACAGCCCTGCTTCCTCCGCAACTCGAGAAAAACGGCGAGACTTCCCGCTCGCCGGCTGATGAGGTCCGATTCCCCTGCATTGGGTGCAGAGCAATTCCTTGTTCCACATCAAACACGATAGGAGCCTGGACTTCCTGGATGGAACAAGAGATAATCCCAAAGAACACTGTCACAAGTCTAAAGGGGCCCTGAGGTCACCGCCGCAACACGAAAGAGATCCGTGTACCCATAATCCACTCAAGATGAGGCCCGATTGCCCTGCATTGGCTCCAGAGCCATCCCACATTACCCATCAAACACAAGAAGTGGCTTGACTTCCTTGAAACAACAACAGAGAATCCACGAGAACACCGTCCAAAGTCCAGAGGAACACCAACTTCAGCAGAGCAACACTTTAAGACAAAACTGCTTAGTCCCCTTCCCCTTTCTTGAGATATGGATTGTCTCCTGACCTTGTGACTAACATTACTCCTTGTTCCCTTGGGAACCGTTGCAGTATGTTTGGTTTGCTGAACTCTATCATTCCTGAAAGAAGTTTCTTGTACTGCAGCCTGTATATACTCATAGAAAAATCATTAAAGCACCTTTGTTTCATTAGAGCTTAGGTCCCCGGTTTTTTTTTTTTTTTTTTTTGTCTCTCTCTCTCTCTCTCTCTCTCTCGCTCTCTCTCATTTTCTTGCTGACTTTCTGGAGAGTGGAGAACCGTCTTGCTCACCTTTCTGCCGGGGCTTGTAAGACCCACCCAAGAGGGTTTCTGGTACTTGGTGAGTGATGCAAGCCCTGTGTCAAGGACAATATTGGTCCTTTGTGTAAACTAAGGGATATCAGCCTCCTTGTCTCTTTTACTTTCTGATCGCTAACTCCGTACCACAAGGTTCCGGTCCATTAAAGGACCCCAGTAAATGTGGCCAAAGAACAGGGACACTGGTATACGTGCTATATCGGGAGGAGTGACTCATGGACATATTGAGGTCTGTAAATACTAAGGCTTGGCTTAAAAGGCTGGCCAGCCCCATTATTTTTCTACTTTACTTCACCACTTTTTTTACATTTCAGGGACTTCTGGTTTCACGCCAATGATTAGAGGCTTGCCTTCAAACAGTAGTTGAACATAATCCTTAATTTCCTCATAAATGCAGTTTTGACTTATAAATATGGGTCCGGGTCAAAGAAAATGTTAAATGAGCAGCCAAACAAGGAAAAACTATTCCAATTGATCTCTATCCCCTATGCGCTCTTATTAAGGCTGTAATTCTGCAATTTAAAGGTATATTCTAGCCCTTCCAATATTCAGCAACAGACAAAAACACTTATTATAAACATATAAATTAAATGATTAAACTTTACAAAAGGCTCAATTAAAACATTACAAAATATCTCAAAATTTTCTTGCTAGCCCTGCCCTGGCTGTTCCAAATGATTCTCTCTGCCAACAGTCGCAACACCAAAAGTCTCTTTTTGGAACATAATGAAAACTTACATTAATTTTTAAGCTAGACTAGATAGTGCTTCTTCCCATACTCTAGTCAATGTATCTAAAATTATCTTAGTTTCAATGTATGTTTTTTTTTTAGATAGTGTGGAGTTAATGGGCTCTATTTGGTTTCAGCATTTCACGAACTGAAGGGTGTTCAAAGTTTGGTATAATATTTATTTAATTGTGAATGTGATTTCAATATAATTATTTGTTAATCTAGTGGAGACTTTTCTTGAGTCATGAACCTTTTATAATAATTTTGTTATGCCTTGGTTTGTGGTACGGCACGATTGTCCAAAAAAAGGTAAATCTTTATATATATATATATATATATATATATATATATATATATATATATATAATATAAATATAAATATATATAAAAAATTTATAGGTGAGATGAAAACTTTTAAATAATCTCTATTAAAAAGAATTCTATTTTTGATAAAATGATATATTTTCTGTAATCTGGAGTGGTCTCTTGTGATCTGAGTGACCCAGCTTTTGGAGTTGTGCTGAACTAAGTAGTAGAAATTTGTTGAATGGCTGGGTATGGCTGGGTCATTTCCAAATGAATTAGGATTTTAAAGCATTAATTGCTGAACATTGGCTTACTCTTACAAGGGGATTTTCTTGCAGAAGAGCTAAAGAGATTTTGAGCTCTTAATGTATATAAGTATATATTTGGACTGGAATGGACGTATGTACAATATAATATGATTTGATAAATATGTTCAATGATCTATAAAATGCTAACATACAAGATATTTCTTGGTTGCTATAGATAAGTAAAATAGAGTCCAGAGGAACAACAAGTTCAGCACACCAAATCAAGAAAAGCCCCGGGTACCCCAAATCATCTCGAGATGAGAGCTGATTCCCTATTTTTTTGACTCAAGAGGAATGCAACTTTCCACAAGCACCTGAACAGGAGGCCTCTCTTAGCTATAGATATCTGAGAGGGATCCTGAGTTTCCTGCCTCAAGTGGAATGAACACCGAGATGCCGTGACTCGAAATATGGCCGGATTTCCCTCCAGTGACTTGAATGCATGCTAGTCTTTCATCTCCCAAGATGAACATGGGTGAATCCCCTGTGGAGACTTTAGAGAAAGCGCTAGTTCCCCGACTCATCTCGACAGGAGGCCTCACATCCCCTTGAAATTTCGAGAGGAACTTGGAGTTCAATGCGTCCAAAGGACAACAAGCCTGACTCCCTCTTAAAAATTGATAGGAATCCGACAATCACTGTGGGAACTGAAAGGGACACTTGGTCTCAAGTCTCACCTTAAGAGGCATCCAGATTGCCCTGCCAAGCCTCGATGAGAATCTCAGGAGTCCCTCGCAACTAGACATGAGTCCTGACTTCGCTGAACAAACTCGAATTTTGAAGGGCCATCCAAGTTCTAACTCGAGAATACAGCCCTGCTTCCCGCCGCAACTCGAGAAAAACGGCGAGACTTCCCCCTCGCCGGCTGATGAGGTCCGATTCCCCTGCATTGGGTGCAGTGCAATTCCTTGTTCCACATCAAACAAGATAGGAGCCTGGACATCTTGGATGGAACAAGAGATAATCCCAAAGAACACTGTCACAAGTCTAAAGGGGCCCTGAGGTCACCGCCGCAACACGAAAGAGATCCGTGTACCCATAATCCACTCAAGATGAGGCCCGATTGCCCTGCATTGGCTCCAGAGCCATCCGACATTACCCATCAAACACAAGAAGTGGCTTGACTTCCTTGAAACAACAACAGAGAATCCACAAGAACACCGTCCAAAGTCCAGAGGAACACAAACTTCAGCAGAGCAACTCTTTAAGACAAAACTGCTTAGTCCGCTTCCCCTTTCTTGAGATATGGATTTTCTCCTGACCTTGTGACTAACATTACTCCTTGTTCCCTTGGGAAGCGTTGCAGTATGTTTGGTTTGCTGAAATCTATCATTCCTGAAAGAAGTTTCTTGTACTGCAGCCTGTATATACTCATAGAAAAATCATTAAAGCACCTTTGTTTCATTAGAGCTTAGGTCCCCGGGTCTTTTTGTGTTTCTCTCTCTCTGTCTCTCGCTCTCTCTATCATTTTCTTGCTGACTTTCCGGAGAGTGGAGAACCGTCTTGCTCACCTTTCTGCCGGGGCTTGTAAGACCCACCCAAGAGGGTTTCTGGTACCTTGGTGAGTGATGCAAGCCCTGTGTCAAGGACAATATTGGTCCTTTGTGTAAACTTAGGGATATCAGCCTCCTTGTCTCTTTTACTTTCTGATCGCTAACTCCGTACCACAATGTTCCGGTCCATTAAAAGACCCCAGTAAATGTGGCCAAAGAACAGGGACACTGGTATACGTGCTATTTCGGGAGGAGTGACTCATGGACATATTGAGGTCTGTAAATACCAAGGCTTGGCTTAAAAGGCTGGCCAGCCCCATTATTTTTCCACTTACTTCACCACTTCTTTACATTTCAGGGACTTCTGGTTTCACGCCAATGATTAGAGGCTTGCCTTCAAACAGTAGTTGAACATAATCCTTAATTTCCTCATAAATGTAGTTTTGACTTATAAATATGTGTCCGGGTCAAAGAAAATGTTAAATGAGCAGCCAAACAAGGAAAAACTATTCCAATTGATCTCTATCCCCTATGCGCTCTTATTAAGGCTGTAATTCTGGCATTTAAAGGTATATTCTAGCCCTTAAAAAATTCAGCAACAGAGAAAAGACATTATAAACATATAAATTAAATGATTATACTTTGCAAAAGGCTCAATTAAAATATTACAAAATATCTCAAAATATTATTGCTAGCCCTGCCATGGCTGTTCCAAATGCTTCTCCTCTGCCAAGAATCGCAACACCATAAGTCTCTTTGTTGGAACATGATGAAAATTACATTAATTTCTAAGCTAGACTAGATAGTTCTTCTTCCCATACTCTAATAAATATTTCTAAAATTATCTTAGTTTCAATGTATGTTTATGTTTTTACATAGTGTGGAGTTAATGGGCTTTATTTGGTTTCAGCATTTCACGAACTGAAGGATGTTCAAAGTTTGGTATAATATTTATTTAAATGTGAATGTGATTTCAATATAATTATTTGTTAATCTAGTGGAGACTTTTTTGAGTCATGAACCTTTTATAATAATTTTGTTATGCCTTGGTTTTTGGTACGGTACAATTGTCCAAAAAAGGTAACTCTTTATATATATATATATATATATATATATATATATATATATATATATATATATATATAAATATAAAAAATATAAAAATAAAAAAATATAAATTTATAGGTGAGATGAAAACTTTTAGATAATCTCTATTAAAAAGAATTCTATTTTTGATAAAATGATATATTCTCTGTAATCTGCAGTGGTCTCTTGTGATCTGAGTCACCCAGGTTTTGGAGTTGTGCTGAACTAAGGAGTAGAAATTTGTTGAATGGCTGGGTCATTTCCAAATGAATTAGGATTTTAATCATTAATTGCTGAACATTGGCTTACTCTTACAAGGGGATTTTCTTGCAGAACAGCTAAAGAGATTTTGAGCTCTTAAAATATATAAGTATATATTTGGACTGGAATGGACGAATGTACAATATAATATGATTTGTTAAATATGTTCAATGATCTATAAAATGCTAACATACAAGATATTTCTTGGTTGATATAGATAAGTAAAGTAGAGTCCAGAGGAACACCAAGTTCAGCACACCAAATCAAGAAAAGCCCCGTGTACCCCAAATCATCTCGAGATGAGAGCTGATTCCCCATTTTTGACTCAAGAGGAATGCAACTTTCATAAGCACCTGAACAGGAGGCCTCTCTTAGCTATAGATATCTGAGAGGGACCCTGAGTTTCTTGCCTTAAGTGGAATGAACACCGAGATGCCGTGACTTGAAATATGGCCGGATTTCCCTCCAGTGACTTGAATGCACGCTAGTCTTTCATCTCCCAAGATGAACAGATGGGTAAATCCCCTGTGAAGTTTTAGAGAAAGCGCTAGTTCTCCAACTCCTCTCGACAGGAGGCCTCACATTCCCTTGAAATTTCGAAAGGAACTTGGAGTTCAATGCGTCCAAAGGACAACAAGCCTGACTCCCTTTAAAAATTGATAGGAATCCGACAATCACTGTGGGAACTGAAAGGGACCCTTGGTCTCAAGTCTCACCTCAAGAGGCATCCAGATTGCCCTGCAAAGCCTCGATGAGAATCTCGAGGAGTCCCTCGCAACTAGACATGAGTCCTGACTTCGCTGAACAAACTCGAATTTTGAAGGGCCATCCAAGTTCTAACTCGAGAATACAGCCCTGCTTCCCGCCGCAACTCGAGAAAAACGGGGAGAATTCCCCCTCGCCGGCTGATGAGGTCCGATTCCCCTGCATTGGGTGCAGAGCAATTCCTTGTTCCACATTAAACACGATAGGAGCCTGGACTTCCTGGATGGAACAAGAGATAATCCCAAAGAACACTGTCACAAGTCTAAAGGGGCCCTGAGGTCACCGCCGCAACACGAAAGAGATCCGTGTACCCATAATCCACTCAAGATGAGGCCCGATTGCCCTGCATTGGCTTCAGAGCCAATCCACATTACCCATCAAACACAAGAAGTGGCTTGACTTCCTTGAAACAACAACAGAGAATCCACGAGAACACCATCCAAAGTCCAGAGGAACACCAACTTCAGCAGAACAACTCTTTAAGACAAAACTGCTTAGTCCCCTTCCCCTTTCTTGAGATATGGATTGTCTCCTGACCTTGTGACTAACATTACTCCTTGTTCCCTTGGGAACCGTTGCATTATGTTTGGTTTGCTGAACTCTATCATTCCTGAAAGAAGTTTCTTGTACTGCAGCCTGTATATACTCATAGAAAAATCATTAAAGCACCTTTGTTTCATTAGAGCTTATGTCCCCGGGTCTTTTTTTGACTCTCTCTCTCTGTCTCTCGCTCTCTCTATCATTTTCTTGCTGACTTTCTGGAGAGTGGAGAACCGTCTTGCTCACCTTTCTGCCGGGGCTTGTAAGACCCACCCAAGATGGTGCCTGGTACTTGGTGAGTGATGCAAGCCTGTGTCAAGGACAATATTGGTCCTTTGTGTAAAACAAGGGATATCATCCTCCTTGTCTCTTTTACTTTCTGATCGCTAACTCCGTACCACAAGGTTCCGGTCCATTAAAGGACCCCAGTAAATGTGGCCAAAGAACAGGGACACTGGTATACGTGCTATATCGGGAGGAGTGACTCATGGACATATTGAGGTCTGTGAAATACTAAGGCTTGGCTTAAAAGGCTGGCCAGCCCCATTATTTTTCTACTTTACTTCACCACTTCTTTACATTTCAGGGACTCTGGGTTTCACGCCAATGATTAGAGGCTTGCCTTCAAACAGTAGTTGAACATAATCCTTAATTTCCTCATAAATGCAGTTTTGACTTATAAATATGGGTCCGGGTCAAAGAAAATGTTAAATGAGCAGCCAAACAAGGAAAAACTATTCCAATTGATCTCTATCCCCTATGCGCTCTTATTAAGGCTGTAATTCTGCATTTAAAGGAATATTCTAGCCCTTCCAATATTCAGCAACAGACAAAAACACTTATTATAAACATATAAATTAAATGATTAAACTTTACAAAAGGCTCAATTAAAACATTACAAAATATCTCAAAGTTTTCTTGCTAGCCCTGCCCTGGCTGTTCCAAATGCTTCTCTTCTGCCAACAGTCGCAACACCCAAAAGTCTCTCTCTTGGAACATAATGAAAACTTACATTAATTTTTAAGCTAGACTAGATAGTGCTTCTTCCCATACTCTAATCAATGTATCTAAAATTATCTTAGTTTCAATGTATGTTTTTTTTTTAGATAGTGTGGTGTTAATGGGCTCTATTTGGTTTCAGCATTTCACACGAACTGAAGGGTGTTCAAAGTTTGGTATAATATTTATTTAATTGTGAATGTGATTTCAATATAATTATTTGTTAATCTAGTGGAGACTTTTCTTGAGTCATGAACCTTTTATAATAATTTTGTTATGCCTTGGTTTGTGGTACGGCACGATTGTCCAAAAAAAGGTAAATCTTTATATATATATATATATATATATATATATATATATATATATAAATATAAATATATAAAAATATAAAATTTATAGGTGAGATGAAAACTTTTAGATAATCTCTATTAAAAAGAATTCTATTTTTGATAAAATGATATATTCTCTGTAATCTGGAGTGGTCTCTTGTGATCTGAGTGACCCAGCTTTTTGGAGTTGTGCTGAACTAAGTAGTAGAAATTTGTTGAATGGCTGGGTCATTTCCAAATGAATTAGGATTTTAAAACATTAATTGCTGAACATTGGCTTACTCTTACAAGGGGATTTTCTTGCAGAAGAGCTAAAGAGATTTTGAGCTCTTAATGAATATAAGTATATATTTGGACTGGAATGGACGTATGTACAATATAATATGATTTGATAAATATGTTCAATGATCTATAAAATGCTAACATACAAGATATTTCTTTTTTGCTATAGATAAGTAAAATAGAGTCAGAGGAACACAAGTTCAGCACACCAAATCAAGAAAAGCCCCGGGTACCCCAAATCATCTCGAGATGAGAGCTGATTCCCTATTTTTGACTCAAGAGAATGCAAATTTCCACAAGCACCTGAACAGGAGGCCTCTCTTAGCTATAGATATCTGAGAGGGACCCTGAGTTTCCTTGCCTCAAGTGGAATGAACACCGAGATGCCGTGACTCGAAATATGGCCGGATTTCCCTCCAGTGACTTGAATGCACGCTAGTCTTTCATCTCCCAAGATGAAGAGATGGGTGAATCCCCTGTGGAGACTTGAGAGAAAGCGCTAGTTCCCCGACTCATCTCGACAGGAGGCCTCACATCCCCTTGAAATTTCGAGAGGAACTTGGAGTTCAATGCGTCCAAAGGACAACAAGCCTGACTCCCCTTAAAAATTGATAGGAATCCGACAATCACTGTGGGAACTGAAAGGGACCCTGGTTCTCAAGTCTCACCTAAAGAGGCATCCAGATTGCCCTGCCAAAGCCTCGATGAGAATCTCGAGGAGTCCCTCGCAACTAGACATGAGTCCTGACTTCGCTGAACAAACTCGAATTTTGAAGGGCCATCCAAGTTCTAACTCGAGAATACAGCCCTGCTTCCCGCCGCAACTCGAGAAAAAAAACGGCGAGACTTCCCCCTCGCCGGCTGATGAGGTCCGATTCCCCTGCATTGGGTACAGAGCAATTCCTTGTTCCACATCAAACACGATAGGAGCCTGGACTTCCTGGATGGAACAAGAGATAATCCCAAAGAACACTGTCACAAGTCTAAAGGGGCCCTGAGGTCACCGCCGCAACACGAAAGAGATCCGTGTACCCGTAATCCACTCAAAAATGAGGCCCGATTGCCCTGCATTGGCTCCAGAGCCATCCCACATTACCCATCAAACACGAGAGGTGGCTTGACTTCCTTGAAACAAC
>JAJLRB010002646.1:0-13808 GCA_020976825.1 Odocoileus hemionus | reverse complement strand
TCTCGTGTTTGATGGGAAATTCGGGATGGCTCTGGAGCACATGCAGGGGAATCTGGACTCATCTCGATTCGATTTGCGGAACACAGAGCCCTTTCTTGTTGCTGCGGTGACATCAGGGTCCCTCTAGACTTCTGACAGTGTTCTTGGGGACTCTCTGAAGTTCCATCCGGGAAGTCCAGACTCCTTTCATGTTTGATGGGGAACACGGAATTGCTCTGCATGCAATGCAGGGAAATCGGGCCTCATCTGGCAGCAAGGGGAAAGTCTCGTGTTCTTTTGTCCAGTTGCATTGGGAACCTGGGGTATATTCTCGAGTTTGGACTTGGATGGCCCTTCAAAATTCGAGTTTGTTCAGCAAAGTCAGGACTCATGTTTAGTTGCGAGGGACACCTCGAGATTCTCATCGAGGCTTGGCAAGGCAATAGGGATGCCTCTTTAGGTGAGACTTGAGACCCAGTGTCCCTTTCAGTTCCCACAGTGATTGTCGGATTCCTATCAATTTTTAAGAGGAGTCAGGCTTGTTGTCCTTTTGACGCATTGAACTCCAAGTTCCTCTCGAATTTTCAAGGGGATGTGAGGCCTCCTGTCGAGATGAGGTGGGGAACTAGGGCTTTCTCTAAAGTCTCCACAGGGGATTCACACATCCCTTCATCTTGGGAGATGAAAGACTAGCCTGCATTCAAGTCACTGGAGGGAAATCCGGCCATATTTCGAGTCACGGCATCTCGGTGTTCATTCCACTTGAGGCAGCAAACTCAGGGTCCCTCTCACATACCTATAGCTAAGAGAGGCCTCCTGTTGAGGTGCTTGTGGAAAGTTGCATTCCTCCTGAGTCAAAAATAGGGAATCAGCTCTCATTTTGAGATGATTTGGGGTACCCGAAGCTTTCCTTGTGTTGGTGTGCTGAACTTGGTGTTCCTCTGGACTATATTTCACTTTTTTATAGCAACCATGAAATATCTTGTATGTTAGCATTTTATAGATAATTGAACATATTTATCAAATCATATTATATTGTATATACATCCATTCCTGTACAAATATATATTTATATTCATTAACAGCTCAAAATCTCTTCAGCTCTTCTGCAAGAAAATCCCCTTGTAAGAGTAAGCCAATGTTCAGCAATTAACCTTTAAAATCCTAATTCATTTCAAAATGACCCAACCATTCAACAAACTTTAGTACATAGTTCAGCACAAGTCCAGCAACCTAAATCACTCTAATCCCAAGAGATCACTCCAGATTATAGACAATAGATCATTTTATCAAAAATACAATTTTTAATAGAGTTTATCTAAAAGTATTCATCATCATATATATATATATATATATATATATATATATATATATATATATACACACATACATACATACATAAAGGTTTACCTTTTTTTTGAAAATCGTATATTACCCCTAACCAAGTCATAACAAAAGTATTATATAATGTTGATGACTGAAGACATGTCCCTACTAGATTAACAAATAATTATATTGAAATCACATTCAACAATTAAATAAACATTATACCCAATATTGAACACCCTTCAGTTCATGTAAAGCTGAATCCAAATAGAGCCCATTAACTCCTCACTATCTAAAAACAAAAACATACATTGAGACATTGATAAATTTTGATACATAGATACAGTTGCCCTTATGAAATTTAAAATTTCTTTTGTTTATTTATTTATTTTGTGCTCCACCAATTTGCTCATTGCTGGAATCCTAGATAGAGTGGGCTGCGTATGCCAAGGACATGATAAGAGTTAAGTTAAGGTTTTTCTTTGGCCTTTTTTGTTTCCCAGGCAGAAATGGAGTTCCGAAAAAAAAAAAAAAAAAACAAGTTAACCTTTCCTTTACTACACATGCATCAAGTACAGGTTTTGCAATTTCAATAAAGATTTTATTTTCATCAGTTTTCACTGGAGACTAAAGTATAACATAGCCATTCAGTGTCAAAAATATCCTTTCTCCTTTTTGTAGTTATTGTATATTGTTAATGATATATGCATGAATGAATTTTGTCACATAGGATGTAAAGCCTTGGCTGCAAAATTTTGACAAATGCTAGGACTGTTATGGAGACGGCAATGGAACCATATTTCAGTACTCTTGTCTGGAGAATCTCAGGGATAGGGGAGCCTGGTGGGCTGACATCTATGGGGTCGCATAGAGTAGGACACGACTGAAGTGACTTAGCAGCAGCAGTAGCAGGACTTTTAAGCATAACTTGAGGTAACATAGTCTACTGAAATATTTTATGAGGCCCGAATGATTAGGATAAGGAGAGAGAAAGTTAGTCTCTCCCGGTCTAAAGGGTGTAAAAGGCATATTAAAAAATCAATCTTGTGAATCAGTAATAATAATGTGCCAATTTTGAGGAATAATAATGGGATCTCTGGTTACAATGCAGCCCCAGATTTCAAAAAAGTATTAACATTTTTAAACTCTGTTAAGAGACACCATTTGTAATATTTCCTTTGTATAACAAAAATAGGAGAGTTCAAAAAAGAGCAAGATTCTTCAATATGTTTCCATTTTAATTGTGTGTTCATAAGTTCTTTAGTAGCTTGTAATTTTTCTTTAATAAGGGGCCATTGCTTGTCTAAATAGGCTCATAAATTTTCTCCGTTATTTTTAATAACAGTTTTGTTTGTAAAATGAACAGTGGCCCTAGGAAAAATGTGGAATGTATATCTGAGTTTGCCATTGCATAAGTAAGTCCCTTCCTATGAGATTAAAGGGTGCATCTGTCACATAAGGTCTTAATGTTGTAGGTTGGCCTTTTGGTCTAACATATGTGTAGAATTTGAAAATTTTGATAAATTTATTGTACTTTGGCTTGAGAAATTCCTGCAATTTGACAAGAGACCTTTTGTATAGGTCAGAATTTTGATCAAAATACTTACAAAATGATAATATTAGACCCATTGCTGAGGGGTCCATTAATTATTTTACCATTAATTTTGATATTTATATTTGGCAGGACATATTTTAATAAAAATGATGTCCATAAGTATTGTTTTTGATTTGTATTACCAAATCTGCCTCTCCGTACATTAGTAGAGGATTTAATAGAAGTGTAAGGCAAAAGAGGTAATTGTGAAATTTTGTCCCCCCTTTTGAATTGCCATAGAATCTGAGCTAACATCATAATTTGAATTTATCCTTTATAATTTGAATCAATTATTACACGAAAAACAGTAATTTCTTTAGAAGCCAAATTAGATCAGCCCTGTAATAGTCTGAAGTTTTGTGGGGGCAGGTGTCCAAAAACTCCAGTAGGTACTCTAGAAGGGATTGCTTCAGGGTAAAGGAAAAAATCATTTAGGGCTGGTATATTAATGGCAGCACTGCTGGACGTTGAGGGTTTGAGGGAAAAGATAGAATTTGCCCCTCTTTTTTGTTGCAGGGGACCTGGGAGGTCCCCTCTTTGGAGTTTCTTGGAATAGGTTTTCCTTCAATATCAAATTTAAATTTACTGTCTTTGGCCCAGTGCTTTCCTCTGTGGCAGCAAGGGCAAATTTTTGGAAGCTTTTTATTAGCCTTCTTAGGGCAGTCCCTTATTAAACAGTTTTTATCTCCACATGTAAAGCATCCTTCATTTCTCTTTTTAAAAAGTTGTAGCATTGTTTCAGCTAGTATTTGCATCTTTTAAGTTTTTGATCCTAGATTGTGACAAGCCTTTATATAATCAATAATAATCCTAGTCTGACAAATTGCAGCTATAGCTCTTTGACATTTCTGATATGCATTCTCAAAAGCAAGTAATTTCTCTATCTGTTTTTTTGGTTTCTTTTCCGATTACAGTATGGGAAATAGCAGCTTCTAGTCTAGCTTAAAAATTAAGGTAACTTTTCATTACGTTCCACAAAGAGACATTTGAATTTGGGTCTGTTGGCAGAGGAGAAGCATTTGGAGCAGCCAGGGCAGGGCTAGCAAGAAAATTTTGAGATATTTTGTATTTCTTTAATTGAGCCTTTTGTAAAGTTTAATCATTTAATTTTTATGTATATAATATGTGTTTTGTCTGTTGTTGAATATTGGAAGAGTTAGAATATACATTGAAATGGCAGAATTACAGCTTTAATAAGAGCGCATATAGGCTAGAGATCAACTGGAATAATTTTTCCTTCTTTGGCTGCTCATTTAACATTTTCTTTGACCGGAGCCAAATTTATAAGTCAAAACTGCATTTATCAGGAAACTATGTATTATGTTCTACTACTGTTTAAAGGCAAGCCTCTATTCACTGGCGTGAAACCAGAAGTCACTGAAATGTAAAGAAGTGGTGAGCAAAGTAGAAAAATAATGGGGCTAGCCAGCCTTTTAACCCATGCCTTAGTATTTACAGACCTCAATAGGTCCATGAGTCACTCCACCTGATATACCACGTATACCAGTGTCCTGTTCTTTGGCCACATTTGCTGGGGTCCATTAATGGACCAGAACCTTGTGGTCAGGAGTTGGCGATCAGAAATGAAAAGAGAGAAGGAGGCTGATATCCCATAGTTTACACAGAGGACCAATATTGTCCTTGACACAGGGCTTGCATCTCACTCACCAAGGTACCAGGCGCCCTCTCGAGGGCCCAGGAAGAAAATTGAGCACGATGGGTCTCCATGCTCCAGAGTGTCAGCCAGAAAAAGATAGAGAGAGAGAGAAAAAGAGAGAGAGAGACAAAAAAAGACCCGGGACCTAATCTCTAATGGAGCAAAGCTGCTTTCATGATTTTTCAATGAGTATATACAGGCTGCAGTACAAGAAACTACTTTCGGAAATGATAGAGTTCAGCAAATCAAACAAACTGCAATGGTTAGCAAGGGAACAAGGAGTAATGCTAGTCACAAGGTCAGGAGACAATCCATATCTCAAGAAATGGGAAGGGGACTGAGCAGTTTTGTCTTAAAGAGTTGCTCTGCTGAACTTGGTGTTCCTCTGGACTTTGGACGATGTTCTCGGGGATACTCTGTTGTTGTTTAAAGGAAGTCAAGCCACTTCTCGTGTTTGATGGGAAATTCGGGATGGCTCTGGAGCACATGCAGGGGAATCTGGACTCATCTCGAGTCGATTTGCCGAACACAGAGCCCTTTCTTGTTGCTGCGGTAACATCAGGGTACATCTAGACCTGTGACAGTGTTCTTGGGGACTCTCTGAAGTTCCATCCAGGAAGTCCAAACCCCTTTCATGTTTGATGGGGAACACGGAATTGCTCTGCATGCAATGCAGGGGAATCGGGCCTCATCTGGCAGCGAAGGGTAAGTCTCGTTTTCTTTTGTCGATTTGCGGTGGGAGCCTGGGGTATATTCTCGAGTTAGGACTTGGATGGCCCTTCAAAACTCGAGTTTGTTCAGCAAAGTCAGGACACATGTCTAGTTGCGAGGGACACCTCGAGTTTCTCATCGAGGCTTGGTAAGGCAATAGGGATGCCTCTTTATGTGAGACTTGTGACCCAGTGTCCCTTTCAGTTCCCACAGTGATTGTCGGATTTCTATCAATTTTTAAGAGGAGTCAGGCTTGTTGACCTTTTGACGCCTTGAACTCCAAGTTCCTCTCGAATTTTCAAGGGGATGTGAGGTCCTCTGTCGAGATGAGGCGGGGAAATAAGGCTTTCTCTAAAGCCTCCACAAGGGATTCACACATCCCTTCATCTTGGGAGATGAAAAACTAGCAGGCATTCAAGTCACTGGAGGGTAATCCGGCCATATTTTGAGTCACAGCATCTCGGTGTTCATTTCACTTGAGGCAGCAAACTCAGGTTCCCTCTCACATACCTATAGCTAAGAGAGGTCTCCTGATGAAGTGCTTCTGGAAAGTTGCATTCCTCTTGAGTCAAAAATAGGGAATCAGCTCTCATCTCGAATGATTTGGGGTACCCGAAATTTTCCTTGATTTGCTGTGCTGAACTGGTGTTCCTCTGGACTATATTTTACTTTTCTATAGCAACCATGAAATATCTTGTATGTTAACGATTTTATAGATCTTGAAAATATTTATCAAATCATATTTTATTGTATATACATCCATTCCAGTACAAATATATATTTATATTCATTAACAGCTCAAAATCTCTTCAGCTCTTCTGTAAGAAAATCGCCTTGTAAGAGTAAGGCAATGTACAGCAGTTAACGCTTTAAAATCCTAATTAATTTAGAAATGACCCAGCCATTCAACAAACTTCTACTACTTAGTTCTTCACCACTCCATCAACCTAAGTCACTCTAATCCCAAGAGACCACTCCAGATTATAGAGAATAGAACATTTTATCAAAATACAATTTTTTAATAGACCTTATCTAAAATTATATATATATATATATATTAAGGGTTAACTTTTCTTGACAATCTTATCTTACCCCAAAACAAGGCATAACAAAAGTTTTATATAATGTTGATGACTCAAGACATGTCCCTACTAGATTAACAAATAATTATATTGAAATCACATTCACAATTAAATAAACATTTTACCCAACATTGAACCTCCTTCACTTCATGTAAAGCTGAATCCAAATACAGCCCATTAACTCCACACTATCTAAAAACAAAAACATACATTGAGACATAGATAATTTTTGATACATAGACATAGTTCCCCTTATGAAATTTAAAATATCTTTTTGTTTATTTATTTATTTTGGGCTCCACCAATTGGCTCATTGCTGGAGTCCTAGATAGAGTGGGCTGCGTATGCCATGGACATTTTAAGAGTTAACTTAAGGTTTTTTCTTAGGGCTAGTTTTGTTTCCCAGGCAGAACTGGAGTTCCAAAAAAAAAAGAAAATATTTTAACAAGTGAACCTTTCCTTTACTACACGTGCATCAAATAGCGGTTTTGCAAATTCAATAAAGATTTTATTTTCATCGGTTTTCACTGGAGTCAAAAGAATATCATAGCCATTCAGTGTCCAAAATATCCTTTCTCCTTTTTGTAGCTATTGTATATTGTTAATGATATATGCATGAAGGAATTTTTGTCACATAGGATGTAAAACCTTGGCTGCAAAATTTTGACAAATGCTAGGACTGTTATGGAGACGGCAATGGAACCCTATTTCAGTACTCTTGTATGGAGAATCTCAGGTATAGGGGAGCCTGGTGGGCTGACATCTATGGGGTCGCATAGAGTAGGACACGACTAAAGTGACTTAGCAACAGCAGAAGCAGGACATTTAAACATACCTTGAGGTAACATAGTCTACTGAAATCTTTTATGAGGCCCGATATGATTAGGAAAAGAGAGAGAAAAAGTTAGTCTCCCCCGGTCTAAAGTGTATAAAGGCATATTAAAAAATCAATTTTGTGAATCAATATAAAAATAATGTGCCAATTTTGAGGAATAGTAATGGGATCTCTGGTTACAATGCAGCCCCAGATTTCAAAAAAATATTAACTTTTTTAAACTCTGTTAAGAGACACCATTTGTAATATTTCCTTTGTATAACAAAAATAGGAGAGTTCCAAAAAGAGCACGATTCTTCAATATGTTTCCATTTTAATTGTGTGTTCACAAGTTCTTTAGTAGCTTGTTTTTTTTTTTTTCTTCATAAGGGGCCATTGCTTTTCTAAATAGGCTCATAAATTTTCTCCGATATTTTTATAACAGTTTTGTTTGTAAAATGAGCAGTGGCCTCTAGGAAAAATGTGGAATGTATATCTGAGTTTGCCATTGCATAAGTAAGTCCCTTCCTATGAGATTAAGTTGTACACCTATCTCATAAGGTCTTAATGTTGTAGGTTGGCCTTTTGGTCTATCATATGTGTAGATTTGAAAATTTTGAAAAATTTATTGTACTTTGGCTTGAGAAATTCCTGCAATTTGGCAAGAGACCTTTTGTATAGGTCAGGATTTGGGCCATAATACTTCCGAAATTATAATATTAGACCCATTGCTGAGGGGTCCAGAAAATTATTTACCATTAATTTTGATATTTATATTTGGTCGGACATATTTAAATAACAATGATGTCCATAAGGATTGTTTTTGATCTGTATTTCCAAATTGCCTCTCCATACATTATTAGAGGAGTTAATAGAAGTGTAAGGCAAAAGAAGTAATTGTGAAATTTTGTCCCCCCTTTTGAATTGCCATAGAATCTGAGCTGACATCCTAATTTGAATTTCTCCTTTATAATTTGAATCAATTATTCCAAACCGAACAGTAATTCCTTTAGAAGCCAAATTAGATCAGCCCTCTAAAAGCCTGAATGTTTTGTGGGGGCAGGGTCCAAAAACTCCAGTAGGTACTCTAGAAGGGACTGCTTATGGGTAAAGCAAAATATCATTTAGGGCTGGTATATTAATGGCAGCACTGCTGGACGTTGAGGGTTTGAGGGAAAATGAGAGAATTTGCCCATCTTTTTGGTTGTAGGGGACCTGGGAGGTCCCCTCTTTGGAGATTCTTGGAATCGGTTTTCCTTCAATATCAAATTTAAATTTACTGTCGTTGGCCCAGTGCTCTCCTCTGTGACAGCAAGGGCAAATTTTTGGAAGCTTTTTATTAGCCTTCTTAGGGCAGTCCCCTTTTAAACGGTATTTATCTCCACATGTAAAGCATCCTTCATTTCTCTTTTTAAAAGGTTGTAGCATTGTTTCAGCTAGTATTTGCATCTTTTAAGTTTTTGATCCTAGAATGTGACAAGCCTTTATATAATCAGTAATAATCCTAGTCTGACAAATTGCAGCTATAGGTCTTTGACATTTCTGATTTGCATTCTCATAAGCAAGGAATTTCTCTAGCTGTTTTTTTTTTTTGTTTGTTTGTTTCTTCTCCGATTACAGTATGGAAATAGCAGCTTTTAGTCTAGCTTAAAAATTAAGGTAACTTTTCATTAGGTTCCAACAGAGAGACATTTGGAGTTGCGACTGTTGGCAGAGGAGAAGCATTTGGAGCAGCCAGGGCAGGGCTAGCAAGAATATTTTGAGATATTTTGTATTGTTTTAATTGAGCCTTTTGTAAAGTTTAATCATTTAATTTGTATGTATATAAAATGTATTTTGTCTGTTGCTGAATATTGGTAGGGCTAGAATATACATTGAAATGGCAGAATTACAGCTTTAATAAGAGCGCATATAGGCTAGAGATCAACTGGAATAATTTTTCCTTCTTTGGCTGCTCATTTAACATTTTCTTTGACCGGAGCCAAATTTATAAGTCAAAACTGCATTTATCAGGAAACTAAGGATTATGTTCTACTACTGTTTGAAGGCAAGCCTCTATTCACTGGTGTGAAAACAGAAGTCCCTGAAATGTAAAGAAGTGGTGAGCAAAGTAGAAAAATCATGGGGCTGGCCAGCCTTTTAACCCATACCTTAATATTTACAGACCTCAATAGGTCCATGAGTCACTCCACCCGATATACCACGTATACCAGTGTCCCTGTTCTTCGGCCACATTTGCTGGGGTCCATTAATGGACCGGAACCTTGTGGTCCGGAGTTGGTCGATCAGAAAGGAAATGAGAGAAGGAGGCTGATATTCCTTGGTTTACACAGAGGACCAATATTGTCCTTGACACAGGGCGTGCATCACTCACCAAGATACCAGGCGCCCTCTCGAGGGGGTCTTAGAAGCCCGGGCAGAAATGTGAGCATGATGGCTCTCCACGCTCCAGAGAGTCAGCCAGAAAAAGATAGAGAGAGAGAGAGAAAAAGAGAGAGAGAGACAGAAAAAGACCCGGGGAACTAAGCTCTAATGGAGCAAAGCTGCTTTAATGATTTTTCTATGAGTATATACAGGCTGCAGTACAAGAAATTTCTTCTGGAATGATAGAGTTCAGCAAACCAAACAAACTGCAATGGTTACCAAGGGAACAAGGAGTTATGCTAGTCACAAGGTCAGGAGACAATCCATATCTCAAGAAAGGGGAAGGAGACTAAGCAGTTTTGCCTTAAAGAGTTGCTTAGCTGAACTTGGTGTTCCTCTGGACTTTGGACGATGTTCTCGGGGATACTCTGTTGTTGTTTAAAGGAAGTCAAGCCACTTCTCGTGTTTGATGGGGAATTCGGGATGGCTCTGGAACACATGCAGGGGAATCTGGACTCATCTCGAGTCGATTTGCCGAACACAGAGCCCTTTCTTGTTGCTGCGGTGACATCAGGGTCCCTCTAGACTTGTGACAGTGTTCTTGGGGACTCTCTGAAGTTCCATCCAGAAGTCCAGACTCCTTTCATGTTTGATGGGGAACACGGAATTGCTCTGCATGCAATGCAGGGGAATCGGGCCTCATCTGGCAGCGAGGGGAAGTCTCGTGTTCTTTTGTCGAGTTGCGGTGGGAACCTGGGTATATTCTCGAGTTAGGACTTGGATGGCCCTTCAAACTCGAGTTTGTTCAGCAAAGTCAGGACTCATGTCTAGTTGCGAGGGACACCTCGAGATTCTCATCGAGGCTTGGCAGGGCAATAGGGATGCCTCTTTATGTGACACTTGAGACCCAGTGTCCCTTTCAGTTCCCACAGTGATTGTCGGATTCCTATCAATTTTTAAGAGGAGTCAGGCTTGTTGTCCTTTTGACGCATTGAACTCCAAGTTCCTCTCGAATTTTCAAGGGGATATGAGGCCTCTTGTCGAGATGAGGCGGGGAACTAGGGCTTTCTCTAAAGTCTCCACAGGGGATTCACACATCCCTTCATCTTGGGAGATGAAAGACTAGCCTGCATTCAAGTCACTGGAGGGAAATCCGGCCATATTTCGAGTCACGGCATCTCGGTGTTCATTCCACTTGAGGCAGCAAACTCAGGGTCCCTCTAACATACTATAGCTAAGAGAGGCCTCCTGATGAAGTGCTTCTGGAATGTTGCATTCCTCTTGAGTCAAAAATAGGGAATCAGCTCTCATCTCGAGATGATTTGGGGTACCCGAAGCTTTCCTTGAGTTGCTGTGCTGAACTTGGTGTTCCTCTGGACTATATTTCACTTTTCTATAGCAACCATTAAATATCTTGTATGTTAGCATTTTATAGATTCTTGAAAATATTTATCAAATCATAATATATTGTATATACATCCATTCCAGTACAAATGTATATTTATATTCATTAACAGCTCAAAATCTCTTCAGCTCTTCTGTAAGAAAATCGCCTTGTAAGAGTAAGGCAATGTACAGCAGTTAACGCTTTAAAATCCTAATTAATTTAGAAATGACCCAGCCATTCAACAAACTTCTACTACTTAGTTCTTCACCACTCCATCAACCTAAGTCACTCTAATCCCAAGAGACCACTCCAGATTATAGAGAATAGAACATTTTATCAAAATACAATTTTTTTAATAGACCTTATCTAAAAGTATTCATCATATATATATATATATATATATATATATATATATATATATATATATACATTAAGGGTTAACTTTTCTTGACAATCTTATCTTACCCCAAAACAAGGCATAACAAAAGTTTTATATAATGTTGATGACTCAAGACATGTCCCTACCAGATTAACAAATAATTATATTGAAATCACATTCACAATTAAATAAACATTTTACCCAACATTGAACACCCTTCACTTCATGTAAAGCTGAATCCAAATACAGCCCATTAACTCCACACTATCTAAAAACAAAAACATACATTGAGACATAGATAATTTTAGATACATAGACATAGTTCCCCTTATGAAATTTAAAATATCTTTTTGTTTATTTATTTATTTTGGGCTCCACCAATTGGCTCATTGCTGGAGTCCTAGATAGAGTGGGCTGCGTATGCCATGGACATTTTAAGAGTTAACTTAAGGTTTTTTCTTAGGGCTAGTTTTGTTTCCCAGGCAGAACTGGAGTTCCGAAAAAAAAGAAAATATTTTAACAAGTGAACCTTTCCTTTACTACACGTGCATCAAATAGCGGTTTTGCAAATTCAATAAAGATTTTATTTTCATCGGTTTTCACTGGAGTCAAAAGAATATCATAGCCATTCAGTGTCCAAAATATCCTTTCTCCTTTTTGTAGCTATTGTATATTGTTAATGATATATGCATGAAGGAATTTTTGTCACATAGGATGTAAAACCTTGGCTGCAAAATTTTGACAAATGCTAGGACTGTTATGGAGACGGCAATGGAACCCTATTTCAGTACTCTTGTATGGAGAATCTCAGGTATAGGGGAGCCTGGTGGGCTGACATCTATGGGGTCGCATAGAGTAGGACACGACTAAAGTGACTTAGCAACAGCAGAAGCAGGACATTTAAACATACCTTGAGGTAACATAGTCTACTGAAATCTTTTATGAGGCCCGATATGATTAGGAAAAGGGAGAGAGAAAGTTAGTCTCCCCCGGTCTAAAGTGTATAAAGGCATATTAAAAAATCAATCTTGTGAATCAATAAAAATAATGTGCCAATTTTGAGGAATAGTAATGGGATCTCTGGTTACAATGCAGCCCCAGATTTCAAAAAAATATTAACTTTTTTAAACTCTGTTAAGAGACACCATTTGTAATATTTCCTTTGTATAACAAAAATAGGAGAGTTCCAAAAAGAGCAAGATTCTTCAATATGTTTCCATTTTAATTGTGTGTTCACAAGTTCTTTAGTAGCTTGTTTTTTTTTTCCTTCATAAGGGGCCATTGCTTTTCTAAATAGGCTCATAAATTTTCTCCAATATTTTTATAACAGTTTTGTTTGTAAAATGAGCAGTGGCCTCTAGGAAAAATGTGGAATGTATATCTGAGTTTGCCATTGCATAAGTAAGTCCCTTCCTATGAGATTAAGTTGTACACCTATCACATAAGGTCTTAATGTTGTAGGTTGGCCTTTTGGTCTATCATATGTGTAGATTTGAATATTTTGAAAAATTTATTGTACTTTGGCTTGAGAAATTCCTGCAATTTGGCAAGAGACCTTTTGTATAGGTCAGGATTTGGGCCATAATACTTCCGAAATTATAATATTAGACCCATTGCTGAGGGGTCCAGAAAATTATTTACCATTAATTTTGATATTTATATTTGGTCGGACATATTTAAATAACAATGATGTCCATAAGGATTGTTTTTGATCTGTATTTCCAAATTGCCTCTCCATACATTAGTAGAGGAGTTAATAGAAGTGTAAGGCAAAAGAAGTAATTGTGAAATTTTGTCCCCCTTTTTGAATTGCCATAGAATCTGAGCTGACATCCTAATTTGAATTTCTCCTTTATAATTTGAATCAATTATTCCACACCGAACAGTAATTCCTTTAGAAGCCAAATTAGATCAGCCCTCTAAAAGCCTGAATGTTTTGTGGGGGCAGGGTCCAAAAACTCCAGTAGGTACTCTAGAAGGGACTGCTTATGGGTAAAGCAAAATATCATTTAGGGCTGGTATATTAATGGCAGCACTGCTGGACGTTGAGGGTTTGAGGGAAATGAGAGAATTTGCCCATCTTTTTGGTTGTAGGGGACCTGGGAGGTCCCCTCTTTGGAGATTCTTGGAATCGGTTTTCCTTCAATATCAAATTTAAATTTACTGTCGTTGGCCCAGTGCTCTCCTCTGTGACAGCAAGGGCAAATTTTTGGAAGCTTTTTATTAGCCTTCTTAGGGCAGTCCCCTTTTAAACGGTATTTATCTCCACATGTAAAGCATCCTTCATTTCTCTTTTTAAAAGGTTGTAGCATTGTTTCAGCTAGTATTTGCATCTTTTAAGTTTTTGATCCTAGAATGTGACAAGCCTTTATATAATCAGTAATAATCCTAGTCTGACAAATTGCAGCTATAGCTCTTTGACATTTCTGATTTGCATTCTCATAAGCAAGGAATTTCTCTAGCTGTTTTTTTTTTTTTTTTCTTCTCTCCGATTACAGTATGGAAATAGCAGCTT
>JAJLRB010002645.1:0-13818 GCA_020976825.1 Odocoileus hemionus | reverse complement strand
CAAACCCGGAAATTTTTTTTTTCCCCTTTTATACAATTTTAAAAGAGGTTTCTTTTAAAAAGTGCTGTGTTCCTGACACCCGGGTCTCCTAAAGCAAACACTCCAACCTTGATTTTGCCAATATGTTTCTTTTTCGTATGGAAAATGTTGTCTTAAGCTATGTTATGGAACCTGCTCTATCATCTTTTGGTTCCCCCCAAATGGCCTAAATTTCTTACTCAGTTATTTTTCCCCCCTAATCTAGAAATGAATTTATTTGTTGGTATTTCCCCTTTAAAAGATTCAAGTCATTTTTTTTAGGGCCCGGGGGAAATTTTTGGGTATCTTTTAAAATTTTTTGACACCTTTTCATTAAAGATGTGAGTGATATATAACAGAAGCTAAAAGACTGGGAGGGGGTATTCTTTTCCCCCCTTCTGATCCCTATGCAGAAGCTTTTTATCTCCTTTTACTTTAAAAAAAATTTATTCCAAAAGCCTAGCGTCCAGCCCGTCTCTGGCCCCAGATTGAATTGTCTCCCCCGGAGGCCAAGAACCCCATGTTAATCATTCAGCAACAACTTTATTTGGGGGCTCGCCCCGGGACCCTTCAAGACAATAAGGATGCTTGGAGCTTGTTCTTTGTTCCCCTAGCAAACATGTTTTCTGCTGTACTTTACTAACTCCCAGGTGTTGTGTGAATAAAATAAAAACCCCTTGGAAGCAAATGGGGGCCCTCCTGCGGTTCTGCGGCGACTCAAAAGGTTTTTTGGGCAAAAAACCTTGGGGGGTTTATACCGACCCCCAAAAGCCAAGAGGCAACCAAGTCTTCTTCAGGAACCGCCCAGAAACGGGAAAAGCGTGGGGCCCGAAGTTCCTTTTGGGGTCAACTTTTAGGTCTTTTTGCCATTTCAAAACCCCTTTTTGGGGAAAATTAAAAAGTACAAACCTAATCTATCGGACATAGGCTTAAGGGACTTGTAATCTAGTTTACGTACTGTGGCCTAGGTCTCAACTTGGTTGGTAGTCAGGAACGCCTACCCTGGGTGGAGGAAAGTTCGGAACAGAGGGGTCAAAACTCTCTCTGGGGTTTTAAAGATGACCAGATTGGAGCGCAGGGGGCTTTTTTTTCCCTTTGGTAACATGGCTCTTAGGGCCAGGGGGGGGCTTTTAACCTTGTGGTAACACTGAAGGAACCCTCTAGTTTTTGTATGTATCGGTTTTGCTGGGTCAAAATTACTTGGGTCGTGAAAAGGCAACTCAGGTGACAAATGTGCCCCCCAGGGGTATTACCCTGGAAAACTTTTCTGGAAGGTACTCTGTTTGCCCCCCGGGTGGCATCAAGGCAACGAGGTAAAGGGGGCTGGACGTAGTCGGGGACCCCGTCGGGTCTACCCTGGTGCATCCCACCCCGTCTGGGTTTGGGTAGAACCGGGAGGGACGAGGGTTTTGACGCCTGGTCGGAAAGGGACAGACTAAGCTGACCGGGAAAGGGAAAAGCTTTTGTGAAAAGTTGCACACCCCATCTAAGCAGGGAGGGATCCTCCGGAAAAAAAAAGGGGGTTTTTCGTTTTTTCTCTTTTACGAGGGGGAGCTAATAATTCCCCCACTCCTTTAAAACTGTACCCAAAAAAAATGGGATAGATTTGACCCCCCAGGGTTTAAAGAAGAAACACCTGGTCTTCCTAGTATACTCCATCCCCCGGGGGTACCCACTGGAGGGGGCGAACGGGGGCCCATTTGGGAGGGTTTTTAAGTTAATACGTTGAAGTCCTGAAAACCTAGATAGACGAGAGGCCCTTCGCAGATTCACTGAGATTGATCCCGAAAGTGAAGGGGAAAATGATCTTAAAAATAGTTTTTCTCACTCAGTCGGCCCCGATTTTCGCCGTAATTTATCAAAACGGGCGCATGGACCAAACAGTCTTTAGATAATCTGTTAAAACTCCCCAAGACAGCATTAGGGAAAGGGGAATATGGGGAAAAGAAAAAAAAGGGGAGAGAAAGACAAAAGGAAAAGGCGGAAGCTTCGCAATGGAATGAAAACCCGTTCTTAACGCCTGAGAAAAATGCCCAGAGGGACCCGGGTGAAAGGAGGGGCTTGCTATTGTTTGGGGAAAAGGGGGGCTTCAAGAAGTTGCCCTAGGATCTAAGCCCCCCCCGGCCCCAAAGTCCGGTCTGCAAGGGACCCACTGGAGGAGAGAGGGCCCCCCAGGGCGTAGGTCTCAGGGGTCTACTCTCAAGACCAACAGGACTGGGGTCCCCGGGGGTCCCCAACAACCCCCCGTCCTAATTACACTGGGGAGCCCCGGGTATTGAAAAAGGTGGGGGGCAACCGTCAATTTCCTTTTAGATCTGGGGAAAACTTACTCCGTGTTTAAAATGAACCCCCCTGGCCCACTTTTTCCCGATCCTTCCGTAATGGGACTGTCTGGAGACCCAAAAGGATTATTTCAGTTATTTTTTATCGTGAAAACGGGATTCTGTGCTATTTTCCACGAGTTCTTATCGTGCCAAATCACCCTACCCTTTGGGAAAGGGATTATGAGCAAAGTCCATGCCTTGTTTTCATAAATATGGGCCCTCCCTTTTCTTCCCTTTATTTTGAACAAAATGAAATCTTAGAGAGGGCGATGGAAATTGGGGCGAGCAAGAATGCTATTCCGTGTTGTAAAGCTCAAAGCCCCATTATTCCCACATAAGAAGCATTCCACTAAAACCCTGAGGTTAAAGAAGGGTTAAAACCATCTTGAAAATTTTAAAAGGCAGGGACTGTTAGTTCCCTTAACAGTCCATGCAACACTCCTTTTTGGGTTAAAAAAATCAAAGGGTAAATGGAGACAGTTCAAGATTTCAAATAATAAATGGGGCTGTGGTTCCTTTACCCCTTGGTGTTAACCCCTATACTTATTGTCTAAAATTTTCCTGAATGACCAAAAATATTTTCATAATTGATTTGAAGATGCCTTCTTTCAGTCCTTTTGGCGGAAAAAAGCAATTTTTATTTCCCTTTGAAGCCCCCACGCAGCAGCTTCTCAGTTAACCCTGGACAGTTTTGCCCAGGGATTTCGGAATCCTATTTTTGGGGACAAAGCTTGTCCGGGATCTAAAAAAATTTTAATAGCTTAAAAAAGCGGTAGTGTTAAATATGTAGATGATTTTTGCTTGTTGAACAGAGGAGTTTGTTACGAGTCAGAAGATTTCTTAAACTTTCTGGCAGGCGGGGTTACAAGGTTTAAAAGAAAAGGCTCGCTTTGTCAAAAATTGTTGATATGGGGGCCCTAATCAAAAGGGGGGAAGGGCAATGGCCTGGAAAATTTAAAACCCAATACTAAACCAATCCCCTCCCTATGATTTAAGGAAATTGAGGGATTTTTGGGATCACAGGCTATGCTATTTGGTTTCCGGGCTAGGGGGAACTTCCCCGGCCTTTTATAAACTTATAGTGAAACTCGCGGGCCCCAAAAACACAAGCTGTTTGGTCTCAGATACAAAAAAGGGTTTTTTTGGGTTTCTTAGACTGCTCTCTGCAAGCTCGGGCTTTGAGTTCCCCACGGGTCAAATTTAACTTGTTTGAAAAGAAAAAAGGTAGGGCCCTTGGGATTTTTTGACACAACCCGGGGGGCCTCATCAGCAACCTTTTGCATATCTAAGAAAAGAATTAATGTTTGCACGTGGGTGGCCCCACGCCTAAGATAATTGGAGCCACGGCTTTATTAGCACCTAAAACTTTGAAAAAAATTTTAAGGGGACGAAACCTTACTGACTGACTTTAAGATTTTAGTTAAATCTTGAATTCTAAAGTTAATTTTTGGATGACAGACAGTAGGCTTCTTAAAATACGTCACTTTGTTAGAAGGACCAGTAAAAAGCTTAAATTTTGGGGAAAAAATTTAAATCCTGTTTTCCTTCCTAGAAGGAAAATGAAACACCTGATCATATTGCCCCCAAATTTTTTTAACTTTAAAACTATGCGTCGGAAATCTAATAGATACCCCATTAGCACCCTGACATGGAAATATTTACAGAGGGCAGTTTTTGTTCGGGATGGAAAGCAAAAACAGGTTAGCGTGGTGACTTGAACGGGTTTTTGGAAAGCAAATCTCCCCCCCGGGGAAAACAGTCCCCAGTTAGCGGACTTGTGGCCCTGCCCCCGGCTCTAGGTTAAGAAAAAGGCAACGTGTAAATATTTACATGATTCTAATATCTTTTTTGACTTTACTGTCAGCTGAATTTGGGAAAAAGAAAGACGTTTAAAACAGAAACCCGGAGAACCATTAAGCATTTCAGAAGATCGAGAGCTTTTAACTGCTATTATTCCCCTAAAAAGTACGTTATGCATTGCAAAGGGCACGGGATGGGAGTAAAGTAGCGCCGGAAACCCTTTAGCTGATTCAAGCAAAAAACCAAACTTTACGAAACCCCTTTCCCTACAGACCCCCTTTGACTGGACGGTTTGTGGAACAAAAAAAAACCAATTCGAGGAAAAATTTAGAAAGATATGAAAAAGAGGAGAAAAGAACTGATAAAGGAGGGGTTTCAGCCCGGGAGGGACATTAATAATTCCTGAAATGCCAGTGGAAAATTCTTAGGGTTACATCGATTTTTAATTGGGGAAAAAGACTTACCGATGGCTTTTTTTTTTTTGAAGGTAAAAATGTAATGAAAATTTTAAAAAACATTATCAAACGATGTAGGTTTGTCAGAAAAAAAACCCAAAGACTGAAAAGCTACCCAAATTTTGGGTTACAACGATGGGAAAAAGTATCCTGGAGAAAAATGGGAAAATTTGATTTTACCATATGCAAAAGCTAATGGATATTTTGTTAAAGTTTGGGTAACTTTTACTGGATGGTTGGGTTTTTCCCCTGTCGTAGTGAACAAGTAAAGAGGTTAAAAATATTTTAATCCAAAAAAATTCCCCAGGTTTGGGCTGCCACGGGCCTTGAGTGAAAATGGCCGCTTTAAGTGCTGTAAATCGGGGGGTGTCTAAAGTCTAGGAATGAGTTCACACACTGCTCCTGGAGACCAATCCTCAGGAAAGGTTGAAAAAGTAATGACTTTATAAAAGACTTTGCACAAATTAATCAAGAAACGCAGGAAAAGGATTAAAGTCCTACCCATGTTTTAATGAGGGCCGAACTGCCCCAAAAAGGGGGGCTGCCCCTTTTTTGAATGTATTTATGGAAGGCCTTTCTTAAGTACAGACATTGCATAGACCCTAAACCCTTGGGAGTTAATAATTATGAAAATCGCTCTCAGCTTTTCAACGGGCATTAACAGAACTCCAGGGACGACCCTGCCCAGCCTCTGAATCCAGCAACCCTTATTTGAGCCAGGAACGAGGTCCTTATAAAAACATTGGGATCGGGGCTCTTTCCTCGACCCCTCGGGGAAGGCCTTACCAGGTTATTCTTTCCTCCACAGCTGTAAAGGGCCCAGGAACTGATTATGGTGCATCAACAGAGCCCAAAGATGGCACCCGACCAAAACTAGGATGTATTTATGTCTTTACTTTTTATGCTTGCTTTTTTCTTTTCAGAGGGGCCTGATAATCTATGTGAGTACTTTGTGACTCCAAAAACCTGAGTCTGCCTTTGCCTAAGACAATCCCTTCCTGTCCGGGGCTACTCCTATGCTACAGCCACAATGGTCAAAGTGCTGGGTTGCGGAGAATCCCCCCTTCACGGGGAAGGTTCCCCCGGGTGGTATCCCCACTTCAAGGAAAAAAAATTTCCCCAACTGTAAATCCTTAAAACAACAATCAATGTGATGCCTTTCTTCATCGGTGACATCTAAAACCCCCAAAGGATGGTGTAATACTCTGTCCCTTAACTATGGAAAATGTGACTTTAATTTTGATTTACCTGCCCTTTTTATGATTTTTTGCTGCACTGCCAATGGTCTAATCTGATTTTTTTTTTAACCGGGGTTTTTTATCAAATATGGGATGAGGTTATTGGCAACTCCTGAAAAGGGAGTTAATTTACTGCCCCTAAAAGGGGAAAAAAAACGGGCCATCCCAAAATTAGCCAAAATTAATTACAAGTGGAAAAAATTTGGGGATTTTTGCCTAAAGAAATATGTAAGTAATCATTCCCGTTTTTTAAACCCCCAGTTGGGGACCCCCCTTTTTTGGCCATGCACTAATTTGGGCTGGATATCTCAGCACGGGGCTTGCTCCAAAGGGGATTGGATATTGGTCTTACCTAGGGGCTTGGTTTCCCCCCTGGCTTGTGGGGAGATGCACCTGGGTCTAGCATTTTTTAGGCTTTATATTTTCCGGTTTCCCAGAAAAGCCTGCTAATTTACCCCCCTTTTAAACTCGGTGGGAAAGGGTTGTTTTCACTGGTTGTTATTTGGCTGAGGATGGTCCCTCTTTGGGAACTTAAGTGTTATGCTGAGTGATGCTTTGACAAATTTTTTCTCAACGGCATTACGAATTTAAAAAAAGCTATTTCAGCCTTAATGCTGAACAAAGCAAATTAGAAAGGTGGTTTTACAAAATAGATTGGCTTTAGATTTCTGACAGCTCCCAAAAGGGGAACTTGTGCCATCATTCATACTCAATGCGCACATATATACTGATAGGCACAAATGTTATATTTTATAAAACATAAACAAGAGTTTTGGGGCCATGGATACCCCTGGGGCCCCATTCCCTCATTTTGGGGATAGTTAACTATTTCCCCCCAGGGTGGAAATCATCTTAATTACAATAATTTTATTGTTTTGTTTTTGCTTTTTTCTCCCTGATCTGTAACGGTCGGATTTTTTCTAGCGCGAAAGCTTTTAAGTTACAAATGGTTCTCAAACTCCTGCATATGACTTTCTCCTGACTACATTTGGGGACCCGGGATCAGACATCCTCACTATGGGATTGGGGAAAATAGTTGCCCCCAAAAAAAATTTTGGGAAAAAGCCATTGTCAGTCGGAAGCGTTAGGGAAATGAAAACGAGCCCTTTTTCTAGGCAACATTTTTTTCCCCTAAAAGAAAAGGGGGAAAAGGGGGGTAACAGGCGGAAAGGCCGGGGCCCAAAGGAAAAAAGAAGCTGAAGGTCCCAGACATTTTTATCTCTTTTAAAGCGGCGGGGAAGAAAAAAACCAGCGAATGTTTTTCCTTCTCTATACAAATTTAAAGAGGTTTCTTTTAAAGGGGCTGTGTTCCCATGCACCGGGTCTCACCTGAAGCAAACCTTCTAAAACCTTGAGTTGAATAATATGTTTCTTTATCGTAGGAAATGTTGTTTAAGCTATGAAAGAACCCCAGACTCTATTTTCAAGTTTTTTCCCGCCAAATGGCCTAAATTTTTATTAATCAGGTATTGTTCCACTAATCTATTTAAATGAAATTATTTGGGTATTCTACCCTTCTACAAGATTCAAGTCAATGTTTATGCCGGGGATGAATTATTGGTACATTCAAATTTTTATGACATCCTTTTCATTAACAGCTGGAGGGTATTTTAACAGACAGCTAAAAAAAGGGGGGGGGTATTTTTCCCCCCTTTGATGCCTAGTCAGAACTTTCTTACTCCTTTATACTTAAAAAAATTTTATTACACAAAAGTTGACGATCCAGCCTACCCCTTGGCCCGGATTAAATTTGCCCTCCGGGGGCCCAAAGAATCCGTCTAATCGTTCAGCAACAACCTTTCAGTTTAAGGTGAGGGGGGAGACCCAGGGCCCCTTTTCCAGAAAAGGGGGGGTTATTGGGATTCTTTTAAATGTTCAAGATAGTCAGGCATATCATTTTTTAAAGCAGTGAACCCCCCTGCCTGTCGGGGGGTAAAAGGGATGTGGGCATTCGTCGAAAAGAGGCAAGGCCCGGGGCTTCCTAAGGGTCTCCAAAGGGGATTCAAAACCCCCCTTCCTTGTGAAAAAAAAAAGAGGAGCCTTATTCAAACTACGCAGGAAACCCGACCCCCTTTCAAAGTCAGGGTTTCCCGGTGTCAAATTCCCACTTGGGCAGCAAACTCGTGTTCTCCCGTACAATTGCTGAGAGAATTCCCCCCTTTGAGGTGTTGGTGTTAAGGGGGGACCGTCTTGAGTGAAGCCGGGAACCCCTCTAGTTGAGCGATTTGGGTAACGG
The DNA here is from genome assembly GCA_020976825.1 of Odocoileus hemionus. Lineage (NCBI taxonomy): Eukaryota > Metazoa > Chordata > Mammalia > Artiodactyla > Cervidae > Odocoileus > Odocoileus hemionus. The sequence continues at coordinate 5,747 of JAJLRB010002645.1, read as the reverse complement.
AGTTCCTCGACTTGTGTGCTAAACTTGGTGTTCCCCCATATTGGGGACAGTGTTTGGGGAATCTCGGGGAGTTGCCAAAAGGAAAGTCCAGCCCCCGGGTCGTGTTTGAGGGGAAACGGGGGAGGCTTGGGGAAATCAATCGGGGGGAATCGGGCCTCATATCGGTTGTTTGGGGGTACCGGTCTCCTTCGTGTTGCCTTTGGACCTCAGGCTCCCTCTAGACTTTGACAGTGTTTTGGGGACTTTTCCCGAGACCCATAAGATGTCGAGGGTCCTTACATTTTTTGATGGGGATCATAAATGCTCGCTGAAAATGTAGGGGAAATCAGGCCTTCGGTTTCGAGGGGGGGGTCTCATGGTTTTTTTTTCGGTTGGGGCGGGGACATAGGTTAATTTTCGAGTTATGGCGGGATGGGCCCCCCCAAAACTCGTGTTTGTTTACCGAGCAGGACCTGTCAGTTAAATGGACAACTCAGGAAATTTTTTGAGGCTGGGGAGGGCAAAAAAGGGGTGGTTCTGAGAGGGTAACAGGGAGGAAAGGCCAGGGGTCTCCCAAAAGGAAAAAAGAAACTGCAGGGCCAGACTTTTTTTCTCTCTTAAGGGGCAGGAAGAAACCCAAAAAAGCGATAGTTTTTCCTTCTCTTAAAGTTTAAAAGAGGTTTTCTTAAAAATGCTGTGTTTTCCAGACACCTGGGCTCACCCGAAATAAAATACTCTCAAAACCCTTGAGTTTACCAAATATTTTCTTTTTTGTATGGAAATGTTGTCTTAAGCTTGTAATGAACCTCAGATTTCATCTATTGTTCCCCCAAATGGCCTAAAATTTTCTTACTCGTTATTGTTCCCAATTATGTAATGAAATATTTGTGGTTTCTACCCCTTTACAAGATTTTTAAATCAATAGTTTTATGGGCCCGGGATGAAATTTTTGGGCATTCTAAATTTTTTGACATCTTTTTATTAAAATGTGAGTGACTATATAACAGACAGTAAAGACAGGAGGGGGGTATTCTTTTGCCCCCTTCTGATCCTATGTCAGAAGCTTTTTCTATCTCCTTTTACTTTAATAAAACTTTTTTACAAAAAGTTGACGATCCAGCCTCGTCTTGGCCCCAGAGAATTCGTCTCCTCCGGAGGGCCCAAAAATCCCATGTTAATCATTCAGCAACAAACCCTTTTTTCTTTGGGGGTCGTCCGGGATCCTTTAAGACAGGGAAGGGGCTTGGAGCTCTAGTTCTTTGTTCTCCTAGCAAAAATTTTTCTCTGTATTTACTAACCTCAGTGTGCTTGTGTGAATAATGAAAAAGCCCTTGCGAAGAAATAGGAGCCCCCTCTGCGGTTTCTGCGGGCTATAAGGGTTTTTTTGGGAAAAACCTGCGGGGTTTTACCCACCTCCAATGCCCAAAAGGCAAACCCAAATTTTTCTTTAGGGAACGAAAGAAACGGGGGAAAGCGTGTGGGCCCAAGTCTCCTTTCTCGGTAACTTTACGGTCCTTTGACCATTTTTAAACTCCCTTGGGGAAATTAAAAATACTAACCTAATCTATCGGATCATAGGTTTCAAGGGGCTTGTAATTAGTTGTACTGTACGTGGCCTAGGTCTCAAAATTTGGGTTGGTTTGTCAGGAAACGCCCAGCCCGCTGGCATGGGAAAAATTTGGAAGCTAGATGGAGCTCTAACTCTCGGGGGAAGATGACTCAATTGGACTCAGTGGCCTTTTTTTTCCTTTGGTAAAACTGGTCTTAGTGGACCAGAGGGGCCTTATACCCGGGTGGGGAACATTTGGGAAAGGAACCTTCATTTCATGTTGTTCGGTTTGCTGTGGTAGGAATATACTTTGGGGCGGCACAGGCACTCAGGTACAAAAGTGTCCCCAGGGGGTTTTTGCCCGGAAACATTTGGAAGGTTACTCTGATTGCACCCCGGGTGGCATCAAAGGAAGCGGGTGAAGGGTGGACGTCAGTCAGGGATGCCGTCAGGTCTACCCCCGGTTTTTCCCCCCCCGTCTCGGGGTGAAAACCCGGGGGGGACGGTTGACCCTGCGTCGGGAAGGGGGATAAATCACCAGGGAAAGGGAAAAACTTTTGGGGGTAAAGTCTGTTACACCCCCATCTAGAGCAGGGAGGGATGCCTCCGAAAAAAAGGGGTGGTCGCTTTTTTTTTCTTTCAGATGGAGCTAAAAATTCCAGCCTCACTCCTTTGAACTGTACCTAAAAATGGGGTGATTTTATCCCCCGGGTTTTAAAAAGAACACCTGGTCTTCTAGTGATACTCCCTGGCCACGGTACCCCTGGAGGCGGGGAACGGGGGCCAGTTGGAGGGGCCTTAAAATATAATAGTTGAAGCCCGGTAAATTCCTGATAACTGGGAAGCCCTTGCAATTCATGAGATTGATCCCCAAAATGAAGAGGGAAAAGGATCTTAAAAGATAATTTCTCACTCAGCCCCCTCGATATTTGCCAAAAGTTTTCAAAAAGGGGGCATGGGCCAAATCAGTCTTTTGAAAAAGTTACAAATGGCTCAGACGTTTTTAGGAAGGGAATAGAGGAAAAAAAAGAAAGGCAAGAAAGACGAAGGAAAAGGGGGAAGCTCTCGCAAGGCTAGAAAAAGTTCTTTTGCAGCCCAGAAAATGCCCAGAGGGGGCCCCGGTGAAAGGGGTGGGCTTTGCTATTGCTGTGGGGGAAAGGAGGGGATCTCAAGAGAGATTCCCTCAGCATCTAACCGCCCCCGGTCCCAAACCGGGCTGCAAGGGGCCCCCAGGAGGAACGGCCCCCCGAGGGTAGGTCCTCAGGGGGCTACTCCAAACCAACAGGACTGAAGGGGGCCCGGGGGTCCCCCCCAAAAGCCCCCGTCCTAAAAACATTTAGGAGCCCGGGTATTGATAACGGTGGGAGGCCAATCCGTCAATTTTTCCCTTTTAGATATGGGGGCCTTTTCTCCCCGTTAATGAACCCGGCCCACTTTCTTCCCGAACCGCTTCCGTATGGGACTGTCTGGACGAGCAAAAAAGGGATTATTTCAGTTTTTTCTTTATCGTGCAACTGGGATTCTGTGCTATTTTCCCCGAGTTTTTATCGTGCCGAATACCCTCACCCCTTTTGGGAAGGGATATATGAGCAAAGTCCATCCCCCTGTTTTTCGAATATGGAGCCCTCCCCTTTTTCTCCCTTTAGTTGAAAAAATTAAATCTTAGGTTGGGCGATGGAAAATCGTGGGTTAGCACAGAAAAATTCCTTAGTTGTAAGCTCAAAAACCCCCACTTTCCCACATAAGAAGCTATCCCCTGAAACCCGGGGTTAAAGAAGGGTTAAAACCCATCATTAGAATTTAAAAGAGCAGGGACTGTTAGTTCCCTGTAACAGTCCATGGCAACACTCCTTTTTTGGGGTATAAAGAAATCAAACGTAAAATGGAGGACTAGTTCAAGATTTACAATAATAAATGAGGCTGTGGTTCCTTTACAACCTGTGGTGTCTAATCCCTATACTCTATTGTCTGAAATTCCTGAATGAGCCAAATATTTCTCATAATTGATTTGAAAGATGCCTTCTATTCAGTGCCTTGGGGGAAGAAAGTCAATTTCTATTTGCCTTTGAAGACCCCACGCAGCCAGCTTCTCATTTAAACCCTGGACAGTTTTGCCCCGGGGATTTCGTGACAGTCCTCACTTATTTGGACAAAGCTTGTCACGGGATCTACAAAACTTTAATAGCTCTGAAGGGGGTGTGTTACAATATGTAGATGATATTTTGCTCTGTGCTGAGACAGAGGAAGTTTTGTTCACGAGCCTCAAAAGATTTCTTAAACTTTCTGGAGGCTGCGGTTCGGGTTCAAGGAGAAACGGACGTGTGATAACACTTGTTCGTAAATTCGGGGGCTAATCATATGAAGGATAGGCTCGGCTGAGCGAATTAAACTTTAATAAACCATCTCTATGACTTTTAGGCAATTGAGAGGCTTTTTGTACATAGGCTATGTGTCATTGGATTCGGGTATGGGGACTTAGCGGGTCTTTATATAAACTTATAGCTGAAATCAGCAGGCCCAAAACCGACAATGGTTTGTCCCAGATACTAACAGGCTTTTAAGGTTCTTAGACTGACTCTCTGCAAGCTCGGCTTTGATAAGTTTGCCACAGGGTAGAATGAATTTAATTGATTTGTCACTCGACAGAAGTATGCTTGGGCGTTTAGCAAAGAGGTATCCTCGCAACTAATGATATTACGCAAAGAGTTCCGAAGTAAATTGCACGTGGGTGGCCCCACTACTCTAGAGTCTAATTGGGGCCCCCGGCTTTATTAGCACTGTATGCGTTAATAATAATTAATGGACGAAACACATAATGTACTGACTTCTCATGATGTGAGGTGGAATAGTTGGAAATTTTTAAGTTCATATTGGGATGACTGACAGTAGGCTTCTTAAATATAGTACATTGTTGAGGGAATAATAAGCTTAAAGTTTGTGGAAAATTAATCTGCTACTTTCCTTCATGAGAAGGAAAAATGAACAATGCTATGATTGCTCAATTTTTAACTTTAAAAATATGCAGTCGGGAATATTAATGGATACTTAGACAATCTGAATGGACTATTTACAGATGGTTTTTTGTTCGGCGATGGATCGAGTAAGTAGGTATGCTGTGGTCGCTGTGCACGGTTTTGGAAGCAATTCTCCCAGGGAACAGTGCCAGTTTGCGGAGCTTGGGGCCTGACCGTGCTCTAGAGTTAGCAAAGGAGATACGTGTTGAATATTTACACTGTTCAAGTATGCTTATTTGACTTTACATGCTCATGCTGCTTATGGAAAGAAAGACAGTTTAAAACAGCAACCGGAGAACCTATTAAGCATTTCAGAGAGATCGAGAGACTTTTAACTGCTATCTATTGTCCTAAAGAAGTAGCAGTTATGCATTGCAAAGGGCACAGCAGGGATGGGAGTAAAGTAGCTGCCGGTAACCTGTTAGCTGACTCTCAAGCCAAAAAGCAGAACTTTACGAAACCCCTTCCCCTTTCAGACGCCTTTGATCTGGACAGGTCCTTTGGAACAAGAAAAACCACAATATACTGAGGAAGAATTAAAAGATATGAGAAAAGAGGAGCAAAGATTACTGGGTAAGGATGGTTTTCAGTCCGAGGATGGACGATTAATAAATTCCTGAGAATGCTCAGTTTAAAAATTTTTAAGGGTTATACATCAAGTTTTCATTTGGGTGTAGAAAGTACTTACCAGATGGCTTCTCGTTTTTTTGAAGGTAAAAATGTAATGAAAACTTTAAAGAACATTATCAAACGATGTGAGGTTTGTCAGAAAAATAACCCCAAAGACGAAAAGCTAGCCAAATCTGGGTTACAACGATAGGGAAAGTATCCGGAGAAGACTGGGAAATTGATTTTACTCATATGCCAAAAGCTAATGGATATTCTTGCTTACAAGTTTGGGTGGATACTTTTACTGGATGGATTGAGGCTTTCCCCTGTCGTAGTGAACAAGCTAAAGAGGTTATAAATATTTTAATCCATGAAATTTTCCCAGGTTTGGGCTGCCACGGGGCCTTCGAGTGCAATGGCTCCGCCTTTAAAGCTGCTGTAAATCAGGGGGTGTCTAAAGCTCTAGGAATAGAGTATCACTTTCATGCTCCTGGAGACCCCAATCCTCAGGAAAGGTTGAAAAAGCTAATGACTTATCAAAAGACATCTGCACAAATTAACTCAAGAAACGCAGGACAACTGGATTAAAGCCCCCC